>OY747715.1:48342738-48412738 GCA_963556495.2 Valencia hispanica
GATCCACAGCTCAGGTAGGATAATTTGTTTATGCTAATAATTGTTTACTCCACAAATATTACCTCTCTGGAAGGACAAGCAAGGGAAGGCAATTTTGTTTGCATAGCACACTTTCAACAATAGGGTAATTCAAGGTCCTTTACATGATTTGGTGATTAAAAACAAAACAAACAAACAGTAAAAGTAGCAAATTAATATGACACACACATTACACATGATGCATAATAACACATGGTACACAATAAAACAAGAGAAAGATCAATATAGCAAGAGAGCATGAACACATTTCATACATATGCATTTACTCGAAGGACACAGATGGGTTTTTAGTCTCGATTTAAAGCAGTTCAGTGTTTCAGCAGCTCTACACTCGTCAGGAAGTCTGTTCCAGATAAGGGGAGCATAGAATCTGAAAGCTGCTTCTCCATGTTTAGTTCTGAGTCTAGGGATGTTTAGTAGGCTAGTGTTGGAGGACCTTAGCGGTCTTGGTGGTTGGTACCGTGACAACAGGTCTTCAACATATTTTGGTGCTAAGCCATGTAATGATTTATAAACCAGTAGGAGTATTTTCTTTTCTGTGAGCTACAGGCAGCCAGTTTAATGACTTTAGAACTGGGGTGATGTGCTCTACTTTCCTGGTTCTAGTGAGGAACACAAGCAGCAGCCTTCTGGATCAGTTGCAGCTGTCTGATTGACTTTTTAGGCAGACCTGTGAGAACGCTGTTGCAGTAATCAATCCAACTAAAGATAAACGCATGGATGAGTTTTTCCAGGTCCTGTTGCAACATCAGTCCTTTAATCCTATAAATGTTCTTCAGGTGATAGAAGGCTGACCTTGTTATTGCCTTTATGTGACCCTGGAGGTTGAGGTCTGAGTCCATAACGACACCTAGGTTTTGCGCCTGATCAGTAGTTCCTAGCTGTATTCATTGAAGCTGTGTGCTGTCACCCATTGGTCATCTTTGGGTCCAAAACTAATTACTTCAGTTTTGTTTCTATTCAGCTGGAGAAAGTTATGGCGCATCCATCCATTTATTTGGTCGATGCATTGATTTAGGGTTTGAATGGGTTCAGAGTCACCTGGTGACATTGTAATGTAAAGCTGAGTGTCATCTGCACAGTTATGGTAGCTAATGTTATTGGTTGCTATAATCTTGCCTAGTGGGAGCATGTAGATATTAAATAGCAGGGGCCCTAAGATGGAGCCTTGGGGCACCCCACATGTGATTTCTTTTCGTTCTAATGAAAAGTTTCCTATTGAAACAAAGAAGTCCCTGTTCTTTAGATAAGACTCAAACCAGCCAAGTACTGTACCAGAGAGTCCGACCCAGCTCCTCAGTCGTTCCAATAATATATCATGATCAACAGTGTCCAATGCTGCACTGAGGTCCAACAGAACCAGCACTGTGGTTCTACCACAGTCTGTATTTATGCGAATGTCATTGAAAACTTTGACGAGGGCAGTCTCAGTGCTGTGGTGAGCAGGTTCAGTTCAGGAACTAGCTCAGCATCCCCCTCTCCTGTTCCCAGCCAAACCGACATCCCACTCTCCTCTGATCAACAGCTTTCCTGTTACACCTCGGATGTTTTATCCTTCACCTCAGCCATGGACTCTTCTAATTTCACAAGTTTGACTTCAACCAAGTCAGGAAATGCTGCTACCCCCTTTGCCTCCCCCTCCCACTTGTCTGTCTCCAAAAGTCAGGTGAAGAGGCAGCTGGAGAAACTGAACCAGAACAAGGCTGCAGGTCCAGATGGTGTCAGCCCCAGAGTCCTGAAGGCCTGTGCAGAGCAGCTCTGTGGGATTCTGCAGCACCTCTTCAACCTTAGCCTAACCTTAGTGTTGTGGAAGACATCCTGCCTTGTTCCGGTACCCAAAAGAACTCACCCATCAGTCATTAATGACTATAGACCTGTTGCCCTGACATCCCACATCATGAAGGTCCTGGAGAGACTCCTGTTGGCACCCCTGAGTAAGCAAACAAGAATGTATCAGGGCCCACTGCAGTTTGCTTATCGCTGTGGAGTTGGAGTTGAAGATGCCATCATCCACCTATTTCAACCAACCCACTGTCATCTGGACAAAGCAGGCAGCACTGTGAGGATCATGTTATTTGATTTCTCCAGTGCATTTAACACAATTCAGCCTGATTTGCTTTGTCAGAAACTCCTGAAGACACAGGTGGAGCCCTCAACAATCGCCTGGATCAATGACTATCTGACCAACAGACCACAATTTGTGAGACTGAAGAATTGTGTGTCAAACCAGGTGGTCAGCAGCACAGGAGCACCACAGGGGCCGTACTCTCACCGTTCCTTTTCACTCTGTACACCTCAGACTTCCAGTACAAATCAGAGACCTGTCATCTGCAGAAATACTCAGATGACTCTGCAATTGTCGGGTGTATCAGAGATGGACAAGAAGCTGAATACAGAGAGCTGGTGGACCGCTTTGTGACATGGTGTGGAAACAATCGTCTCACCTTGAATGTGAACAAAACAAAGGAGATGATTGTAGATTTCAGAAGAAACAGGGATAAGTCAACAACTGTTTCCATCATGGGAGAAGAAGTGGAGGTGGTTGAGGAGTATAAATACCTCGGAGTTCACCTTGACAACAGGCTGGACTGGAGGCGCAACAGTGAAACCGTCTACAAGAAGGGACAGAGCAGACTGTACTTCTTGAGGAAGCTTAGGTCCTTCATGGTTTGAAGCAAGATATTGCAGATCTTCTACCAGTCTGTTGTGGAGAGTGTAATCTCTTCAGCCCTCATCTGTTGGGGTAGCAGCATCAGAGCCAGGGATTTTAAAAGACTAAACAACCTGATTAAAAAGGCTGGTTCTGTTCTGGGGACAACTGTGGTAAATCTGGAGATGATGATGCAAAGAAGGATTCTTCATAAAATCAAAAAAAATATGGACAACCCTGAGCATCCTCTCATGAGACTGTCATACAACAACAGAGTGTCTTCAGTCGGAGGCTTCTTCAGTTTCGTTGCAATACAGACCGCTACAGGAAATTATTCCTGCCCACAGCCATCCTCATCTACAATAACTCCTTAAAGAATTAATCATGTGCGCTATACCAACACTTAATTTCCCTCTGGTATCAATAAAGTATTTCTGAATTAAATTGAATTGAATTGAATTGAAAGATTAGAGAGTGGCCTGTAGTTTTGCATTAACATGTTGCCTAGATTCTTCTTCTTTAGCAGTGGTTTAATACCTGCTGTTTTTAAAGCCTGGGGGAAGACACCTGATAGCAGGTATGAGTTTACTATTTGAACAAGATCAGACCCAATAACAGGAAGAACTTTCTTTAGACAAGCTGTGGGTACGATATCAAGACAGCAGGAGGAGGAGCTTAATTGGATAATGATTTTTCATAAAGTTTTTTTTTTTGGTTTAATTTATGGAATTCAGACATTTTCTCCACATTGTTGTTGATTGGGGAATGGCACTGGTTGTGGGTTCGGTATTGAGGTACAGATTGACCATCTAATTATTATGATCTTTACAGTGAAAAAGCTGGCAAATTCATTGCAGGCCCTGGTAGAATTTAGTTCTTTAGTTAGGAAGAGTGGCAAAAGAAATCCAGAGTTGAGGAGAAGTCATGCACTGGGCACAGCAGACATGTGGAAGTATGTTCTCATGTATAGCACTATTTGTGAGAGTTCATTGGAAGATAGAATGTTTCTAAATCCAGGACAATCATGGAAGAAAGCATGTTAGAGGCTGCAGAAGACTTGAGACTGGAGCAGAGGTTCACTTTCTTGCAGGGCAATGACCCTCAACATACAGCCAAAGATACAATGGAATGGTTTAGATCAAATCCTATTCAGGTGTTAGAATGGCCTAGTCAAAGCTCATTCCTAATTCCAAACCAGAATCTGTGGTAAATTGTTTTGTAAGAAAAATGGCCAAAGCTGTTGGAGGAATATCCCAAAGAATTTACTACTGTATAGAAAGTTGTTTCTTCAAGGTATTTGGTCAGCTGGGATAAATACAATTGCGCATTTCACTATGCATATTTTTAATTACAAAAACATTTGAACCGATGTATCATTTTCTTTCCACCAGACTGTTAGTGTGACACATGAATACATTGAGGTTTGTGGTTATAACGTGCCAAAATAAGATAAAGATCAAGGAACTGTGAATTCCAGAGTCATATTTGAGGCCGTCTGTCTGTCATCTGAAACTTGGTTTAAACTGGGTTATTCAATATAACAATGATCCTAAGCACAACGGCCATGCATTAAAATGTTCTAAATTATCATCAGGATTTATTTTTTATATGAATGTCTTGGCTTTATGTTTACCTTTATGGATCATTCTGGTATCAAAATGTGGTGACTTTTCCTCATCAAGACTTCTCCCTCATCTCTTCCAGGTTGCAATAAAAATCATTGACAAAACCCAGTTGAACCCAACCAGTCTGCAAAAGGTTAGTTTTCCTCTATTTTTCAGTTTTTCTTTCAACAATGTGTGTCATGTCTTCAGGAGCAGGAAAAGAAAATAGAGGCTGCCCTGTCTTACTTTGTGCATCCAGTGTGTTTTATGTTCTTATCGCTGTAAAGAACTGAATAATGGCTGAAGAGGTTAGTGAGAGGTTCAGGCTTCTCCTCAGCTGTTTCCCCCCTTCAGATGGAGCAGGAAGGGAGAGCAGCTGATGCTGGTGTAGAGGGGGCTTATGGGATGTGATGCTGTTTGGCAGGTGCTAGGGCCTGGATGGGAGCAAGAGGAGACCTCTGCTCCACATATCATCTCTCTCCTCTCTCTTGGCTAATTGCTGCACTGAGAGGGGGCTGACTCATCCTGGACACCGCGGTCACCCAACTCATGCTTTCCTCTATTTGTGTGCATGTCTTCTTACCATGTCTTGCTCAGACACATGTGTTTGTGGATAACAAAAAAGGACGTGCTGTAGAGGTGTTCGTGTTTGGATCTGTCAACGTTTTCGTGGAAAGGTGAGAAGTGTTGCGACAGGAATGGCTGGTTTAAGCTCTTGCTTCGAAGCCTGACTCATGGAGACATCAAGCAGGACACCTGAACTGGAACTCCAGAGCCAGGAAGACCAGTGGACAGGATTCCTAAGCAGTCTGGAAAAAGCTGGAATTTCATTTAAAATTTTCTATTGCTGAGTAATTTTAAATAAAATAAAAAACAATTTGAGAGTATGGAAAAAATGTGTCATTCCAGACTTTATTCCCTAGTGTATTTACCTAAAGTTGTGTCCTTCTACCCATTCTTCTTTGTGTTCTTTTCTTTCTTATGAAGTTCCTTCCTTGTGTCCTTCCTCCCCCCGATTCTCATATCCTTCCTTCATTCCTTTACCGTGGCAATCTTTCTTTTCTTACTTCTTTCTGTCTGTCTCATTTCTTTACTAAGTCCTTCCTGTCTTAAAAGTGTGGAACTTTTTTCTTGAAGATGTGTGCAAATCCTAAGCATAAGACATTTACTTCCTATCTCCCAGTTGCCTCAGCATCACCTCATACAGCTGCATATAACACCATTGGGTCAGAGTTGAAGAGAAAATGTAAGTCGAAGCTTACATCCTGCAGTTCTGATTGCGTTCTTGTATGGCTGTCACCAACATTTAGCCATAAGGGGCTCAGATGATTTTCTTCTTTTCAGCTCCCTTATGTGGCTTTGAGGAAGTAACAAATGACCTAAAAGGTTTCCACATTTAAACATGTTTATGGGCGCTTACGATAACTGTTAATAGTGTACCCAACCCTCTTAAAATTCCAGGTTTCTGAGACTTAAAAGTGTGATTAATCTTTTTCCACCGTTGATGTGAAATCATTCTCAGACCAAAATGTTGGAAGCAACTTCAACTTTCTGTTTATTATTCTTTAAATTATTATTCTTTAAACCAGGCATTTTAAGGATTTTGGGCATTCAAACCATTGCTGAATAAATGTTAACTAAAAAGGGACTAGTTTTAGTGACCAGAAGATTTACAAGAATGACATCTTTAGTGGAGAAATAAAACCAAATAATTTGCATATCATGCATATACCATACTGCTGTTAAAGCTATAGAGGACTGTTTTTGAAGAACTAAGATCTAATTCGAATCTTTTTAGATTCCTTGACAATGAAAACATATCTTTAACAGCTGGATTCACACTGATATTGTTATAAGTTCAGGGGTTATTCACGAAAATCACTTTTTTGGTAATGCCGGTTTTTGGATCACCCCCAAATTCTAATCACTTGTTGCTGGTCCCATTGCAGACATTTCCTAAAAATCTTGATTAAAATCCACCTATAACTTTTGAAGTTATGTTGCTAACTAACAGACAGACAGAAGAACCAGTGAGCCAGTCTTGAAATACGACATCGCGTATCTCTAAAACAAAATTATCTTCCAGAAAAACTTCTGTGTGGTGCAGCAGTGCAGGGAGGTCATTCATTTAAATAAATTACCCATAATCTCTAACAGGTGACATTTTAAATATAAAACTACTTTTTCAAATAAAAGACAGTGTATGACTAAGACTTCATAGTATATCACAGTTTTATCATGTTAATGTGGTTGAACAGCAATCGTTTGATTGCTTGATGCATCAGCAAAAGTTTAAAAAGACGTTTAGTTTTAAAGGAACAACTACAACTAAAAAGATTTAAAGGAACAACAACTACGTTGTTTCATTGCTAAAGCATTGCATGTGCTGATGCAACTTTTTCACAATAACAATGTTAAGATGGAAAAAATGAAATAATTTACTAGCATTGATTATTGTTATCAAGTCACATCAGTACTGCGACATTCACCAACAATTTTACATGTTTTTCTGACATCGTGGAGCCCTGTAGCCCATGTAGCATTTGTAACTCCTCTGATTAATATGTTTGGGTTTTTATGTAAGGATACACCAAGAAATTGCGTGGGGACCTTAGTTTCCTTAGTTTTTTTGCTTGATCAGTTCTGATTGTTAAAATAAAAAATCAGACCTTTTTCAGTAAATGTACCATATTGCGCCTTCAGACCACGCTGACAGTAACAGTCTTGTGTGTGGAACCTTCCTTGTTTGGGAAGAAAACTGTAATAGCTATTTTCAGCCTAGATGACGTGCTTAAATAAAGCTGGAGGAAGAACTGAGATATAGGAAGCTATTTGAAGGGAAACTGTGTTTTCTACACATCGATACATGTTGGCAGTTCATTCAGCCTGCTGGAGAGAGCCAGACTAAAGGCAGATAACAGGAAGGCCAAAATGGGGACAGCAAAATTACTTTGTTTCCTATTTAAAGTTTCTATAAAGAATACATACAGAGAAATCTGTTGATAAAATGCTAGCCATGCTAAATGCAAAAATAAGATGTTTAAGATGGGTTAAACTGTGAACTTTAAAATCATTTTGTTTGTTTTAAAGTAGTAAAACCCTGATTTACAGGGACTCACTCTCACTCTGATTAACAGGGACTCTCACGCTGATTTACAGGGACTCATTCTCACGCTGATTCACAGGGACTCACTCTCACTCTGATTTACAGGGACTCACTCTCACGCTGATTTACAGGGATTCACTCTCACGCTGATTTACAGGGATTCACTCTCACGCTGATTTACAGGGACTCATTCTCATGCTGATTTACAGGGACTCACTCTGTGATTTACAGGGACTCACTCTCATGCTGATTTACAGGGACTCACTCTCATGCTGATTTACAGGGACTCACTCTGTGATTTACAGGGACTCACTCTGTGATTTACAGGGACTCACTCTCACGCTGATTTACAGGGACTCATTCTCATGCTGGTTTACAGGGACTCACTCTCACGCTGATTTACAGGGACTCACTGTGAATTACAGGGACTCACTCTCACTCTGGTTTACAGGGATTCACTCTCACGCTGATTTAAAGGGACTCACTCTGATTTACAGGGATTCACTCTCACGCTGATTTACAGGGACTCACTCTCACTCTGATTTAAAGGGACTCACACTCACGCTGATTTACAGGGATTCACTCTCACGCTGATTTACAGGGACTCTCACGCTGATTTACAGGGACTCTCACGCTGATTTACAGGGACTCTCACGCTGGTTTACAGGGACTCACTCTCACTCTGGTTTAAAGGGACTCACACTCACGCTGATTTACAGGGATTCATTCTCATGCTGATTTAAAGGGACTCACTCTCTCGCTGATTTACAGGGATTCATTCTCATGCTGATTTAAAGGGATTCACTCTCTCTGTGAATTACAGGGACTCACTCTCACTCTGATTTACGGGGACTCACTGTCACGCTGATTTACAGGGATTCATTCTCATGCTGATTTACAGGGACTCACTCTCTCTGTGATTTACAGGGACTCACTCTCTCTGTGATTTACAGGGACTCACTCTCTCTGTGATTTACAGGGACTCACTCTCACGCTGATTTACATGGACTCACTCCCGGTTATTTACAGCGACTCACTCTCACGCTGATTTACAGGGACTCACTCTTACTCTGATTTACAGAGACTCACTCTCACTCTGATTTACAGGGACTCACTCTCACTCTGATTTACAGGGACTCACTCTTACTCTGATTTACAGAGACTCACTCTCACTCTGATTTACATGGACTCACTCTCACTCTGATTTACAGGGACTCACTCTCACTCTGATTTACAGGGACTCACTCTCACTCTGATTTACATGGACTCACTCTTACTCTGATTTACAGAGACTCACTCTCACTCTGATTTACAGGGACTCACTCTCACTCTGATTTACATGGACTCACTCTTACTCTGATTTACAGAGACTCACTCTCACTCTGATTTACAGGGACTCTCACGCTGGTTTACAGGGACTCACTCTCACTCTGATTTACATGGACTCACTCTTACTCTGATTTACAGAGACTCACTCTCACTCTGATTTACAGGGACTCACTCTCACTCTGATTTACAGAGACTCACTCTCACTCTGATTTACAGGGACTCACTCTCACTCTGATTTACAGGGACTCACTCTCACGCTGATTTACAGGGACTCATTCTCACGCTGATTTACAGGGACTCTCTCACGCTGATTTACAGGGATTCATTCTCATGCTGATTTAAAGGGAATCACTCTCTCGCTGATTTACAGGGATTCATTCTCATGCTGATTTAAAGGGACTCAACCTCACGCTGATTTACAGGGATTCATTCTCATGCTGATTTAAAGGGACTCACTCTCTCGCTGATTTACAGGGATTCATTCTCATGCTGATTTAAAGGGATTCACTCTCTCTGTGAATTACAGGGACTCACTCTGATTTACAGGGATTCATTCTCATGCTGATTTAAAGGGATTCACTCTCTCTGTGAATTACAGGGACTCACTCTCACTCTGATTTACGGGGATTCATTCTCATGCTGATTTAAAGGGACTCACTGTCTCGCTGATTTACAGGGACTCACTCTCTCTGTGATTTACAGGGACTCACTCTCACGCTGATTTACATGGACTCACTACCGGTTATTTACAGCGACTCACTCTCACGCTGATTTACAGGGACTCACTCTCATGCTGGTTTACAGCGACTCACTCTCACGCTGATTTACAGGGACTAACTCTCACTCTGATTTACATGGACTCACTCTTACTCTGATTTACAGAGACTCACTCTCACTCTGATTTACAGGGACTCACTCTCACTCTGATTTACAGGGACTCACTCTCACTCTGATTTACATGGACTCACTCTTACTCTGATTTACAGAGACTCACTCTCACTCTGATTTACAGGGACTCTCACGATGGTTTACAGGGACTCACTCTCACGCTGATTTACAGGGACTCACTCTTACTCTGATTTACAGGGACTCACTCTCACTCTGATTTACAGGGACTCACTCTGATTTACAGGGACTCACTCTCACTCTGATTTACATGGACTCACTCTTACTCTGATTTACAGAGACTCACTCTCACTCTGATTTACAGGGACTCTCACGCTGGTTTACAGGGACTCACTCTCACGCTGATTTACAGGGAATCACTCTCACGCTGATTTACAGGGACTCACTCTCACTCTGATTTACAGAGACTCACTCTCACTCTGATTTACATGGACTCACTCTTACTCTGATTTACAGAGACTCACTCTCACTCTGATTTACAGGGACTCACTCTCACTCTGATTTACAGGGACTCACTCTCACTCTGATTTACATGGACTCACTCTTACTCTGATTTACAGAGACTCGCTCTCACTCTGATTTACAGGGACTCTCACGCTGGTTTACAGTGACTCACTCTCACTCTGATTTACATGGACTCACTCTCACGCTGATTTACAGGGACTCACTCTCACTCTGATTTACAGGGACTCACTCTCACTCTGATTTACAGGGACTCACTCTCACTCTGATTTACATGGACTCACTCTTACTCTGATTTAAAGGGACTCACACTCACACTGATTTACAGGGACTCACTCTCACTCTGATTTAAAGGGACTCACTCTCTCCCTGATTTACAGGGATTCATTCTCATGCTGATTTAAAGGGACTCACTCTCTCGCTGATTTACAGGGATTCATTCTCATGATGATTTAAAGGGACTCACTCTCTCGCTGATTTACAGGGATTCATTCTCATGCTGATTTAAAGGGACTCACTCTCTCGCTGATTTACAGGGATTCATTCTCATGCTGATTTAAACGGACTCACACTCTCGCTGATTCACAGGGATTCATTCTCATGCTGATTTAAAGGGACTCACTCTCTCGCTGATTCACAGGGATTCATTCTCATGCTGATTTAAAGGGACTCACACTCTCGCTGATTTACAGGGATTCATTCTCATGCTGATTTAAAGGGACTCACTCTCTCGCTGATTTACAGGGATTCATTCTCATGCTGATTTAAAGGGACTCACTCTCTCGCTGATTTACAGGGATTCATTCTCATGCTGATTTAAAGGGACTCACTCTCTCGCTGATTTACAGGGAATCACTCTCACGCTGATTCACAGGGACTCTCACGCTGGTTTACAGGGACTCACTCTCACTCTGATTTACAGGGACTCACTCTCACACAGACCTCAGGTCCTAATAGACATATATTTGACCCCTCAAGACTGTAAGCCTAAAATAATACTTATTATGCTGTTCCTGCATCTTCTTTTGTTATTATTATTCTCACAGAGAATTCAGAATTGGAAATCAGCCACCAAAGAGATCTGTGCAATTTTAGCTTCATGGTGTAAGAGTTTTTTTTTGTGTGGCTTTGATGCATGGGGAGAGATGAGCTGCTGCTGAGATCTCGCGAGAGCTGTGCGTAAGTAATATGGCGGTAAACTGGTAAAACAAACAAACTCGGGTAAAAACAAACCATAACATTTGAGCCAAATATAGCAAACGTTTAATAATAATAATAACCATTATTTTGTATTTCTCCATAAACAAACTGGACGAGGAAACCTTGCACAGCCTGGAAAGCTACTTGGACGAGTGCTTTGACAACATTGTTATGGGCAAGCCACAGAAATCCACCTCTGCTGTGCCGACAAGCACACCATCACAAAAACGCACTCGTTCTGAGGCCAGCACCTCCACCATCTCTCCAGAGAAAAGCTACAGCGATGTCCTGGACTCAATAGACAAGAAGCTAACCAGCCTAGACGCCCGTCTGGGCCTGGTTGAGGTTCTCCATAAAGAATTTCAAGCTCTAAGGGAATCCCTGGAGTTCAGCCAACAACAGGTAGCATCGCTCGCTGCAGACAAGCAAACGCTTAGGGAGAGTGTAAAGAAACTCACCGAGGGGATGACGCAGCTGTCCGGAGAAAGGAAGAGGATGAAAGAAACTATCTTGGATATACAGGCCAGGGGAATGCGGGACAATCTTGTTTATTCCGGGATCCCAGAACAGGCTGAGGACGACGCTGAATCCACCGTCCGAGATTTTCTCCAACATCAGTTAAAGCTCCCAAGCGACACGGTAAAAAACATCACTTTTCACCGCGTCCACCGGCTCGGAGGTAAGAAGCCCAACAACAGCCGGCCGCGACCTATTGTTGCTAAATTTGAGCATTACAAGCAAAAAGAGCAGGTCAGAGGCCAGGGCAGAGAGCTGCGGGGAACAAATTACAGCGTTAACGATCAATTTCCGAAGGAGATCCTGGATAGAAGGCGCGTTTTGTTCCCAATCAGGAAGAAATATATCAGTGAAGGCATCAGAGCTACAGTAGCGGTAGATAAACTGTATGTTAATGGGCAGCTGTTCAGGGACCCCCAGCTTACTCCTTGGCTTTATTAGTCATGTAACACTGGTCAGATAAGAGTTGTTTTATCAGTCAACTATAATCTAATGTTAGCGCAGCTCTGTAAAGTTGTTTACATTACTCAATGTGGGCGGGGCCAGGGCTAAGCACTGGGATACTGGCTCTTTTTTCTTTTCTCATCTTCACATGTCTATCACCAAATGTCTTTGTCACTCATTTTTCCTTCTTTTATCACTCACACACACACACAGAATTTTTTCATAACATAACTATTTCTTTCTCTCTCACCCTTCACACCTTCACAACTTTCTTCTATTTTTCTCTTTCTTATATCTCGACTTTTGGATTTTCAATCAGGCAACCCCAAGCACAAACTAATAATACACCTGTGTTTATCTGTTTCTATGGTGATATGGACTTTACAACTTTTATCTCAAAACTATGACTACTCTAAGGTTTGTCACGTGGAATGTTCATGGAGCTGGCACCAGAGAGAAAAGAGTTAAGATTCTTAACCAGCTTAAAAGATTGAAGGCAGATGTCGTCTTATTACAAGAAACCCATAAATCTACCTCAGCTGCAGATGATCTTAAATCCCCTGAGTTTCCTAATGGGTTTTCTGCATTCTATAACTCCAGACAAAGGGGAGTAGCAATATTAATAAATAAAAATGTAAATTTTACAGTAATAGATACAGTTACAGATCCAGAGGGTAGATTTATTATAGTAAAACTATCTATACATAACCAAAAGTTATGTATTGTCAGTATATATGGTCCAAATGTTGATGACCCCTCATTCTTTCATTCCTTCTTCTCTGTGCTCCTTGAACACATGGATTGCTCACTTCTTCTTGGGGGCGACCTCAACTTTGGTTTAAATGAAGAAATAGACAGGCTCAGCACAGCAGGGACTCAGCGCAGCTTGAAATCTATAGATATAGTCAAACAGTACATGAGCGATTATGGACTTTGTGATGGATGACGATCTCTTCACCCCAATGACAAAAAATATACTTTCTTCTCAAATGTCCACCATTCGTATTCTCGACTGGATTATTGGTTAGTCAGCAGCTCACTGTTGACTGACATTTCAGACACTGAGATACACCCTATAGCTGTTAGCGATCATGCTCCTGTTTCTCTAACTTTAGTAAATAAAACAGAAACACCTCAAAGCAAAAATTGGAGATTTAATATATCCTTACTTAAGGATAAAGAATTTATAAAATATTTTGAAAAAGAGTGGGCCTCAAATTTGGAATATAACGACCTCCCTGGTACGTCGCCATCCATTCTTTGGGAGGCAGGAAAAGCTGTGATTAGAGGTAAAATAATCTCATTCTCAAAAAAACGTATTCAGGAATTAGAAGAAACTATTAATTCATTAGAAGCTTCTCTAGAGGAGGAGAGACTAGGCCAAATCCGTAAAGCAAAGCTAGAATTAAATCAAATTATTGATAAACAGACCCAGTTCTTAATTCAAAGACTTAGGATAGAAAACTTTGAACAAGGTAATAAATCAGGTAGATTTTTGGCTTACCAGCTAAAAATTAATAAAGAAAAAACAACTATATCTGCTATTAAAGATCAGACCGGGAATACAGTATATGATCCTGGAAGAATAAACAACACATTTAAAGAATTTTACAAGGCTTTATACTCACCAGAGATAAATCCATCGGATCATGAAATTGAACAATTTTTTGATAACATAACACTACCTAAATTATCTGAAAGTCAAGCGATGGCCCTGGATTCACCACTAACAGCGGCTGAACTCCAGGAGGGCCTCCAAAGTATGCCCAATAACAAGGCTCCAGGCCCAGATGGATTTCCAGCAGAGTTCTATAAAGAATTCTGGAATATTCTGGCACCAACATTCCACAGAATGCTGCAGGAAACCAAGGAAAATGGCCGACTCCCACCAAATATGAATTCTGCCTACATTAGTCTTCTACTAAAATCAGGTAAAGACCCTTTGTTTCCTACCAGCTATCGTCCCATATCCCTTATTAATGTTGATCTTAAAATAATCTGCAAAGCCCTCGCAAAAAGGATAGAGAAAGTCACCCCTCTTATAATACATCCTGATCAAACTGGTTTTATTAAAGGGAGACATTCATCCACAAATTCACGTAGATTAATAGATTAAAAAGATTTTTCTTACTGTAAAAACATTAAAACTAATATATTATCTTTAGATGCAGAAAAAGCATTTGATAGAGTTAACTGGAAATTCTTATTTGTAACCTTACATAAATTTGGCTTTGGAAATTCTTTTATAAACTGGTTAAAAATATTATACAGTTCACCAACAGCGTGTATCAGAACAAATAACCAAACATCATCTAGGTTTTATCTTCAGAGAGGTACCAGGCAGGGATGTCCTCTCTCTCCCTCCCTGTTTGCTATTTTTATTGAACCACTAGCTGCAGCGATCAGGCAAACTCACAATATTAAAGGCATAAAATGCAATAACATAGAACATAAAATCAGTCTTTATGCAGATGATGTATTACTTTTTCTCCAGCATTCACAAGCCTCTTTCTCTCAGGTAATCGGGTTGATAAACTCTTACTCAAATGTTTCAGATTATTCTATAAATTGGTTAAAATCTACAGTTCTTCCAATCAATTGTTCTGTGCAGAATCCAACTAATACACAACTGCAGTCAGGGAATATTACCTATTTAGGTATCAATGTCTCACCAAGACTTGCAGATTTAATAACGTTAAACTACATCCCACTTTTAAAAAAAGTGGAAGATGATCTTGCCAGATGGAAATCTCTACCCATATCACTTATGGGAAGGGTTGCTTCAATAAAAATGATGGTTTTGCCCAGAATCAACTACTTATTCTCAATGATCCCAAGTAAACCATCACTAGACTGGTTTAGATCTCTGGACTCCTCTATCTCTAAATTTCTTTGGAAAGATAAACCCCCACGTATCAGCTTAAAAACACTGCAGAAGACCAAAGAAAAAGGAGGTCTAGATCTACCAAACTTCCATCATTATTTCTTAGCCAACAGGCTCCAATACATATCAAGATGGTTAAAACATAGCTACCTAGATGAGTCCTGGATAGACGTAGAACAGACACTATGTAATAAGATAAAACTTTCAGACCTACCATTTATTAGCTCAAATATAAAACAATATGAATGCTTTAAAAGCATAAATATCAGCTCCTCTCTGACAGCATGGTGGGAGTTTCTAAAAATGACAGAGTCCACAATAATCCGATGCAGACGTACACCCATCTGGAATAACCCCGACATCTTGCAAAAAAAATGTATGATAAGTTTCCCAGTCTGGAGGTGCAATGGAATTGAATACCTGGAACATATATTTGATGGAACAGACTTTATCCCATTTAATACATTAATTACACAATATGAAATTGATAAAAACTAATTCTTAGAATATCAACAAATTAAATCTATTATTAAAGGTAAATTTAGGCTCAATACAGCTGAATTACAAATTCCAGCAAGAGTTTTAGATTTTCTTAATCTCACCCCCCCCCCCAAATTGCTGTCTAAAATATACAAAACTTTATCTACATTAGATGAATCAATAGCCATCCCTATTTCAAAATGGGAGGTGGATTTATCAGCCAGCTTTGACCAAAACGTCTGGTCTCAGATATGTTTAAGAACCTTTAAAATAACAAAAAATCCTAATTCGCAATTAATACAATACAAAATCCTTCATAGAGTACACTATACAGGTCAACGAATGTTTAGGATGGGTTTTACATCGTCTAATACCTGCTTACAATGCACAAGCAATATACCAGATTCTTATGTTCATGCGCTTTGGTTCTGTCCACCTGTTAAGAAATTTTGGTGCCAGATTTGTGAGGACTTATCAAAGTGTCTGAAATGTAACATCCCACCATCTCCCTCAATTTGCCTGTTAGGAAATTTAAATGATGTCACCATGGACACAAAGTCAGTTCTAATGGTTCACATTGCCTTATGCATCGCTAAGAAAACTATCCTCCTGAACTGGAAAAATAAAAAAGCTCTTAATATTAATCAGTATAGAAATCTCTTGTTGGACCATATTGGTCTTGAGACGGCCTCTGGCTCCATATCTGATCAATCTCTCTGGGCTCCTTTGATCGGCTCCATCACCTAGTGGGGGTGGGGGGCACTTGGTTTTGTCGTTTGGGACACTGTTGCTGATGTGGGGGTTTTGGGGTTAGAGGCGTCTGGGGGGGACCCCGGGGGGTGGGATCACTGGGCGGATGGGGCGCTGGACGTCGTGGCCGGCCTGGGGTTGGGCTTTGGGTGGTGACTCCTGATGGCTGCATGCGGTGCCTTGGGGGGGTTGCACTGGTGGACATGGGTTACAGGCCTGGTGGCCGTGCTGCGCCTGGGTAGGGTCTGGGGTGGGCCTGGGGATTCGGGGCTCGGGGGCGCCGCGCCCCCTGGCTGTGGTCCTGGCTGGGGGTCGGCCGGCGTGGGGTCTCTGTTGGCTGTGGGGGTCGTGGCCGGCCAGCGGCCGGCTTGTGCAGCTGCCTCTCTCTTTTTCTCTGGGCCGATTGTCATCGCCAGTCCCTGTATGGCGTCTCGCCTTGTTTGCTGGTTGGGGTGCCTGGCTGCTGGTCGCGGCGGCTGGGTGGCATTTCTGGGCCGGATCAGTCCTTTTTTGCACTGGACTTGGCTCCTGGGTCTTGGTCTTTGTGTGGGGCGCTGGGGTTGGGCATTTGGCCGGGATCGGTCGGACTTGCGGGTGGACTGGCCGGGTAGTGGGCGTGCAGGGGAGATGGGTGGGGCGCTGGGTTTGGTCTCCTGCCGGGCCGTTGAGCAACAGTGGTCGTTCCACAAAGAATGAGGCTGGTGGATGTTGGCCTGGTGGGTCGGCCGCCCGGCTCATCGGTTTGCTCCTGGTCTGGGCAGGTACGTCGACGTGGTTCGGGCTACGGGGGCCTCCGGTGTGCAGGTGGCGCTGGGGGCCTCCTTTGCTGGCGGGGAGGCTGCTGCTGTGTGGCAACAGGTGCTCTCCCCCTACGAGGGCACTTGGACGGGGGGGAGGGGTGTGCGGGAGGGGGTGTGTGGGCGAACTCAACCTGGGTGTCTAGTGTCTTTTGTGTTTTGAGAGTAGAGCGAATGTCAGGGTGGGTTTAGTTCCCCTTCTGGGATGGGGCTGGGGGGACTGCCTTGGGGTCCGTGGGGCTTTGTGGTGCTGTGGCCGTGGGCCCCGGGTCGGACGTGCCATGGCCTCCCTCCCCTGGTGGATCCCGGTGAACAGCGGAGCCTATTGGGGTCAGTGGGGGAGCTGGCTCCCTGGGAAGACATTTTGTCTCCCAGTCCTTCCCTCCCCATCCCTGGACACCTCTGTCCACCCGCTCCATCACTTTACCACTCATATAGGGTCTTGGGGCATGGGCACATCACTGGGGTGCTCCATCACCTAGTGGGGGTGGGGGGCACTTGGTTTTGTCGTTTGGGACACTGTTGCTGATGTGGGGGTTTTGGGGTTAGAGGCGTCTGGGGGGGACCCCGGGGGGTGGGATCACTGGGCGGATGGGGCGCTGGACGTCGTGGCCGGCCTGGGGTTGGGCTTTGGGTGGTGACTCCTGATGGCTGCATGCGGTGCCTTGGGGGGGTTGCACTGGCGGACATGGGTTACTGGCCTGGTGGCCGTGCTGCGCCTGGGTAGGGTCTGGGGTGGGCCTGGGGATTCGGGGCTCGGGGGCGCCGCGCCCCCTGGCTGTGGTCCTGGCTGGGGGTCGGCCGGCGTGGGGTCTCTGTTGGCTGTGGGGGTCCTGGGTCCCAATTTTAATGTACAACTTACACTCCCACTTATAACATTTTCACACGACATATATGTAGGGACTTTGGGGTGGGCACACTTTTCGGCATCCAGAGGGGGAGCGGTACAATCAGCTTCACCTCTGGTGCCGGTGCCCACTGTTAAACCACTTATAGACACTGAGGGCTCGGGGTGGGGGTTGGGGGATGTGTGCCTGCCTCCCCCACATCCCACCCCTCTATTTTAAATGCACATTATAACAACACGCATCAACACCATCAGCACCTCAGGCCTTACACTTAATGGGGGGCCTATTTCCCCTCCGTCACTCCCCGCCGGTGACGGGGGCCCCTGCCTGCCGTTGCGCCGGTGGTCAATCCGGTTCGGACCTGGTGCGTGCCTGGCCCGGCCTGGGGGGGCCGGTGTGTCAGTCGGCCGATGCGCTGGGCCGATATCTTCCTTTGGTTGGTTGGGGCACCTCTTTTAGAGGTGCCAGGTTTGGGATTGTTGGGTGGTGCCTGCTCGGTGGCTCGGCTGGATGAGGATCCGGCGTCTCTGCTCGTTTGATCACCTGTTTTGTGCGCACAGTGCGTGGCCGGTTCATTGGCGGGTTGGACCGGCCCTGGCCCTCGTTGGATGCCTGGTCTCGGCGCCCTGCGTTGCGCGGGATCAGGACCCGGGAGCTGGTACAACTTGGCGTCCAGATGCTGACTGAGCCCGGCCTGGGGATGCTGTCCGTCCCCTGCGGCTATTGGTGGGGCGCTGGGATGTTGGCGGTGGGGATTGGCCTAGGGTGGAGGCGTCGATTGGCGGCCGGCGGCCCTTGTCGGGTCCCTGCTGGGCGGTGGGGTGCCCCTGGGCCCCGGCTCCCCCGGTCCGTTGACCGGTCCGTTGACCGGCCCGCCCCGGCGCGGCCGGTTGCCGGCGGAGCCCGTGGGCTCGTCACTGCTGCCCCCCGGGCCCCTGCATAGTGGCCGCTGGATGTTCCCCTGGGGTTCTCCTTTTCTCCTCTCTTGGGGGATGCGGTCGGCCCCGCCCGGGTCCGCCTGGGGCTCTGGCGGTCCTTTGGACGTCTGTGCTCCGATCTCCTTCATGTCTGCATCGATTCCTGGGAGACGGATTGATGCTTGCTCACACCCGCTATCGAACACTCTTATGGAGAAACCTTATATGCACCAGCATACTAACACACACACATAGATGTGGGGTCTCTGGTGTTTAAGGATATATTCTTCGGCTGAGGTTATCATTACTAGAGCTTGATTAATCGGTACCATGAGTTTTTCTGTGACATTGTTGTTGTATTTTTATATCTATTTTTGTGTGATGTGGTTGTGTAATTCTTAGTTCACAATGTTTGGTTGGTTTTGTCGATGTTCCTTTTTCGTGTTTAGTTTTTCCCCCCCTCTCTGCCGTCCTGTGGGTATGGAGGCAGACTTCAATGTTTTCCTGTGTTTTCTTTGTTCCCCTTCCTCTCTTGTATTTTCAACTCACCCTCTCTCATGACATTTTGTTTCCTACCTCTCTTCTTCATCTTCCTTCTTTCTTCTCCTTAATTTTCAGTCTCCGTGTCCATAACATCAGGAAATAAAAACCTCAACAATTCATAATAAAGATTTTTCACACATAAATCAAGTGGAGTACTATAGCAAAAGCTGTACTGCTCCGCTTGTGAAAGTAAATCTGTTGGGCTTCTACCTGGTACTCAGACACCAATTCTGAGCTCCACACTGCCAAACAGGACACGTTCTAAGGAAGAGAAAAAAAAAAAAAAGTTTTTTGTCCAAAGTAAGCAGTTGTACTGGAAAGCATCCTTTTCGTTTAACAGTGTCCAGTAGGATATGTGGCAATAACAATTAAAGTAGGTACAGCGAGAAATATCCACTTTCTGTTCTATTGCATGGGAAAAGTAAAGTATCCTCTGGTGTTGACCAGAGGGGCCGATGGTGCGATATGTCAGCCTGATTTCTGTCAGTCTGCCCCAGGGCAGCTGTGGCTTCCACCGGTGTGTGAGTGTAAGACTGAATGAACAATGGAGTTGTAAAGTGCTTTTAGGGTCTCAAAAAGCACTATATAAATGCAAGCCATTATTATTATTATTATTATTATTATTATTATTATTATTATCTGGATTGCAAAGCAATAAAACTCTTTTACTTACTGCATACTCTAAACTCTGGATAATACTCTAACTGCACAAGGTCACTGGTATCACAGAGGCTATGACAACGAAAAGATTAGTTTCAATAAAAAAAGTCAAAGGCTAAACAAATTTAATCTTTTGCAGCAGCTTTGTTTGACCAAATCCATTGCAATATTTTTGCAATCCTCCAACTAATAAAGAGGTCCTCTGCATTTTTAGAGCTTGTTCTTTGCATACAGTGGTTCTGAGAACTCTGCAGCCCCCTGTTGTGATGGTATTTTGACAGATACAAACAAAGAAATCTGTTAGAGGGGAAAACATAAAGAAATGCACTAATCTATTTTATATACCTATGGACAGCCTTAAACTGCTTTTGATTGAATTTCAGCATTCTGCCCTATTTAGCTAGAATCTGACAGCATTCCATAAGTTAAATATTAATATATCAATATTGGGCCACTACTACACCGTTATTAGGCCAATTTTAGCTGTGTTTCTATAGATCAAATAAAGAATAATAACGATAGTGGACTTCTTCACCATGTCTTTGGGCTAGGGGATATTCCTTGGGCCTAAGACATGAAAGAGCCCATATTAACATAATCTAGATGCTAATATATGTAGAGAGGAGAAACAAAGAGAGATGGCTGTCTTATGAAGTGGATAAAGGAGAAATAAATAAAATTGCAAATGGGGAAAATCAAATCTCCTCGCCCATGAGTAGGACTTCTCATTGTTAGCTTTTAAATTTCATGAAATTTCCATGTGGATCTATTCAATTCAATTAACAACTAATCTCTAGATAAAATGTTTGAAATTAAATTGGACTATTTTTTATTTTGTGATTTTAAGTGACAACACATCGGAGGAAAATCTCCCTTTCAAAGCAGTTTGTAACCATCTGCTTGATTTGAAATACAGCCAGGATTTGCAGGAAGAGCCTCATTGGCACAGAGCTTTGCACATCGACTGCCATTACAGGGCTGCTATTTAATCAACAGCAATGAGGGTCAAACTTCTCGCTGGAGGAGTCCTTACCTGTTATTTGTTGATGGATCAGATCCTGTCAGCCTGGTGCTGCTGAGTGGGGAACAAATGGAATGATCAGGAGACACTTTCAAACACTACGTATCCCAAGATTCCTTCCAGTACAGCTGGGAAAGAGCTGGGTCTTAATACCTGGGTTGCTATGGAAACAGTGACATCAAGCACTGCTAGTGAAGACTGCTAGAAGAGCTGAATGGAGGAGGGGGGGCACAGAGATATGATAGGAAGTAGAATAGCTTATCAGGCATCATTTCCTCCCTTTTTCCTTGTTTTCATGGATTAGAGCTATGTGTTTTCAGCCATACTCTTTAGTCTGGCAGACGTTCTGCTATTTACATAAAATCAGGGGAGCTGCCTCAATTTAATCCTCTGTACTGCACGTCCCTCACAGTAGACATCCAACACAGAGTAGAAACTGGTCGGATTTTTGGCTGCACATTCACTTGCACATTTGTGCGTGGGCGTTATGTTGTTGCCGTTTTAAACGATGAGAAGGATATCACAAATTCTAAATGTGATACAGTTATTTTAGGTGTCGAGTTGTCTGTGTGAACTGGTCATCCTGAGATTTTGACTGCTCACATGTCTGTACAAAGAAACTTTTGGTGGGATTTATCTTTTTTCATTCACTTCCTCTTTGTTTCAAAAGAGATTAAAGTCTGACTCGGTTGATAAAACAAAGACAAATGGCTATGGAGCCATTTTTAATTTAGTAAATTTTGTATTTGCATTAGCGATTAGCCCTGTAAGCATAACTAAAACTAAGGTGTCTGTGTGATCTGAGAATGTACATCCCTACCTTAGCTCTGATATTTTTCAAACCCAGCATATTCCATGACAAAATGGAAGCTCACAATAATAAAAAAGAGCAATTTTGCTGGACTCCATTCAGTTTTCTCTTTTATTTGGAGTCTTCACTCTGGTCCCGTTTCTACACAGCGTGTTGTTGTGATGTTAAGCACCACCTAGTAGTGCTTAACATTGTGTATTTATTATTTTATAAATAAATTTTTGATTATCTGCCTGCCGGTCACCGATAACGGCCAGTCAAAGTGTAAATCGGCAGATTCTGGTCACCAGCCGATTTCTTTGTGCAATCGGGATGTAACGATTAGGAATTCTGTGGGTACGATTATTGACTGATAAATAATCACTATTTTACGATTATCTCAATTATTATCATTTTAATGCGATACGATTATTGTCTGATAAATAATCACGATTTTATGATAGGTCACAGACTTTGTAAACAATTCCACAACAGTGGACTGTCTTGCGGCAGCATCACCAGTCTTAGGCTAAAATAATGAATGAAAACATATTATTAATTTAATGGGACACATAGTCAGTTGTGTTACATTACATATTTACAATTAGTAATAGCCAACTGTCACTGGACTCATCTATGCCATTCCAATTCCAAGCTGCCACTACACATTTAATTCCTTTTATGGTTAAGGTTTTTATATATATAGCACATTTTCATAGAATAGCCAAAATAGGCTAAACAGCAATTTAACCTATTCAATGGGAATAAAGGCTTACATTTACTTGGGCATGTAAATCTGGGTGATGATCCCGCAAGTGCTGAAACATACTGGTGGTATTTTCCCCTTTTGCGCAAACTTTTTGTTTTGCAAGTTTTACAAATTGGGGGATCCATCATCCTTGATTACACCCTCGCTATTCTTCCTGTACCCGAAATGATCCCACACGGCAGACCTGATGCGCTTCTTTGGTGGAAACAACGTTTCACTTCTTCCCTCTTCCATGATGAGGCGGCAGATGGAGCATTTGTCTTCTGATCTGTGTACCGTCACTTCTACAATAGTGTCAAAGCTCCGTTTGCCCTAGCTTAAAACAATCAAAAGACAAAAGTTAACTCCCACCCCTGGCTAGTTTCGAGGCCTGTCATTGGACAATAACTATAACTACTTAATTTAAGCCAGACCCTGAGCAAAGCTGACCGCTCGGTTTGCCAGAACCAGTAACTCAGACAAAGTTATTGATTGAAAACCATTTGCCAGTTTTAAGTCTGCCAAGAAATTTTGTTTCATTTGTTGAAAAATGACAAGGCTAGGCTACCGTGGAGCATGCTTTGGAGACGCTAAAGTTAACTTCTACAGAAAGTCAGGCACTATATTTCTCGTGCGGAAATTATAATAATGTTATTTCCCCGTTGGCAAATAATGGTTTGGCCTGATAAGTGCGTTGTTGTGCACGGTCAACATTATCAAAAAGCGGCTGCACAAGAAAGCAAGAAAAACACATAGGCCTATGGAGGAAGACTATTTTTAAAGATAGGATGCCGACAGGCAGCGGGTGTTGATCTTCAGAACGTTCAAACTACAGTAAAGTAAGGCAGTGTACAGGTAATATAGCTTATTGATAGAGGCTATGCTACTTTCTTTTCGCTTCGTGCATGGGATGATCTCTTTCTTTTGGGAGTAGGTTACACAACTAAAACACGATTATGAACAGCCTCAGCGATGGATTAACCGTAACGTTTTTATTCGCGGTTAATTGTCAATTGTACGATCGTTACATCCCAGCCAAAAATACCACAGAGTCGTGTATAGTTTGTGTGTTCTAAATTTTGTTGTAAAGACACAGGTACACATGTATTGGCACGTTCACACCGGTCAGCGCATCCAGGCGTCAAATCGCTCAAACGGACGAAAGTCGACGCTTTAAAATTAAAACCCAGCTGCTTGCAGACTTTATAGTCTGCATCGGAGCATCAGCGCATCACGTCATTACGTCAGCATGTGGCGTGGATTTGTCTGTTGCTAGTTGTTTACAACATGGCGGATCATGTCGAGTGGCTTGGGTTTATTTAATTAATGAAGCCACACAAGCCAGGCAACGTCATCTAAACACATAAGAAAGTTAAAAGAAAAATATTTAACTGCTTACCTGGCACTCAAATATCCTCCGATATCTTCCTCCAAATAAGATCCGATCTCTTCCTGTCTTTGTAAAAAGACGAAGACGGGTCATATAATTCACGAAAATTACACACGGCGAGAGTTGATCCTCCATCTTAAATGAATGACTTGCCGACCCACCCATGGAAGAAGTAACTACGTCAGTACAACGAGTCGCTCTGATTGGTTGATGCCCTGCATTTGCTGCGCGAAAGTTCAGTTTTCCCAGCTTCACGCAGCAGCTGCTCCAACGATCCGTCAACTCATCCGAGCAGCAGCCGCGTGGACGCGCTGATGCCAGCTGCGCCAATGCGCGCGACTTGCTGCGGGGCAGCTTGGCGCCCACTTGAAGCGTAGATACCATAGACTTGCATGTAATCTAGCTGCCCTGCTGCCTGGACGCGCTGACCGGTGTGAACGTGTCATATGAGTAAAAGATGACATGAACGTAATTTAAAAAGCTACCCATTTTTTTCCATGTGCACATGTGTGTTTTGCGTTTGGTAGAGCATTAAGTTGAGTCAAAGGGAAGCTGGCTTTTTGGGTTGTCTTGCGATGGCTTGTTGTGGATTGGCACTATAGAAATAAATTGAAGAGCTACAATCATTTTGATTGTTGCTGTATGAATAAAATACAGTCAGTTTAAACATTAAACACCCCTGGAACCAGATTAGGTCCCAGATTTCTGAGGTGAAGAATTTTTTGTCAAACCTTGAATGCTGCTCTTTCTTCAGATGAGCCTCCCATACTCATGAATCACTGATGACAGTTTTTAAGTTTCTTCTTAGGCAAGGTCTCTGATATTAGGACTTAGATTACTCCTCTCTGTGATGTAACGCTATTGGTGCCTACTTGTAATGGTTGTTTTGATTGCTTTGAGACGATTATTCTGCCTGCTCTTGAGAAACAAATTTCTACTATGAAACCATCAGGATGTCCTGATGACACTGTGCCGGCCCGGCTCCTGATGGAGGCTTTCATAGTAGTTGGCCCCTATGTACTTAACATTATAAATACCAACCTTGTCTCTGGTACTGTACCATCCCCTTTTAAACATGCTGTCCTTGTACCTATGCTGAAAAATAATGGCCTCGATCCGAATGTCTTTCCCTTTCTTCCATTTTTATCTTTTGGAACTATTGTTGGAAAAAGTTGTCTGTAACCAAATTACTTCTTACTTGCATGATTGCTGTGTCTTAGATAAATTCCAGTCTGGTTTTAGACAATTCAATATTATCAAATCTGCCCATATTAGAGTTCTTAATGACATTTTAATGCTGGACCTCTCAGCTGCGTTTGACACGATCGACAATGACATTTGATTATCCCGCCTTGAAAATTTAGTTGGTATTAAGGGTTCAGAACTAGATTGGTTTTGAGCTTACTTCCATGAGAGGTCAATTAGAGTGGGGATGAATTACTTTTCCCTCTACTGCCCTCCCCTGGGGAGTCCCACAAGGCTCCATTCTTGGCCTTGTCCTATTTAGCATCTATATCTTCCCACTGGGCACTATTTTTTAGAAAACATAATATTAATTACCACTTGTATGCTGACGATTGCCAGGTTTATATTCCCTTAAAAACCCATATTTCAATCCAAACATTGCTCGACTGCCTTGCCGATATCAAGGCTTGCCTTGCCTCTGATATCTTGCTTTTAAATGACTAAGACTGGGTTTATTGTGTTTACTCTTAATGGCTCAGCATCATCCGCTTTTGATTCTTCTGCACTTCCCTTTAATCTTCATCAGACATTTTCTAATGTTGGTGTTAAAATGGACTCGGCACTAAAAATACACGCCCACATTAATCAAATGGTCAAATCTTGTTTTTATCAGCGAAGACGGCGTGCCAAATTAAAGCCCATCCTAAAACGGCACCACTTTGAGTCAACTATTCATGCTTTCATCACCTCAAGGCTAGATTATTCAAATTCTGTTCTTTTTGGTATCTCTAAAGCAGCCCTCTCTAGCTTGCAGCCGCAAGATTTCTGACTAATACTAACCGCCGTCAGAATATTACTCTGTTTCTATCTAAACTTCACTGGCTTCCCGTATATTTCCGGATATGCTTTAAAATGTTAATGTTTACTTTTAAAGCTCTGAATAGTTAGGCCACTACTTACCTCTCAGAGCTGCTCACCCCACATAAACCAGGCAGGTCCCTTCGTGCCACTGACCAACACTTACTAGAAAATAAGTTCCCAATGCAAAACCTGTGGTGAACAAACTTTTTCAATCTCCGCACCAAAACTATGGAATGAACTTCCATTGCACTTTCGTCATCGCTCCATGTTTTTAAGTCCTGTTTAAAGACATACTTTTACACCCTTACTTTTAATCCTTAGTTTCCGTCTATGCCTTTTAATACCTATAATTTATTGTTCTTATCCTGCTTGTATTTTTCCTTTTGTATTGATTACTACTATTACTGCCCTCCTTAGTTTTTTTGTTTCTTGTCTATGTCCGAATTGTACAGCACTTTGGTCCGCTCTCATGCTGTTTTTAAATGTGCTTTATCAAATAAATGGTATGGTAACCAACTATGTGTCTGGTGGATTAGAAATAGTATGGATTATGGGTGTAATGGTACTGTGTAAAATCACGGTTCGGTACATATATGGCATTTTAAAATAACAGTTTTGGTACATTTCTGGTACACTTTAATCAAGAAAAATAAATACAAATGTGCATATGACTGTGTTGGGGTTTTTTGGGGGGGGGGGGTTGGTCAGCATTAAACAATTTTTCCTGAATTCCTTCCTTTCAATTCCTAAAATTAATTAATTTTATTACGTTCTATAACTTAAAAAAGTTGAAAGTATAGAACTGACTGGAGGTTTGATTGCATAAAAAAATAAATAAAATAGTACTGCAGACAGTAGAAAACAACATAACCCCTTGAAAACAGTCAGTGTTAATGTTTAGAAATGTTTAAATATTACTGATGGAAGTGTCCAAGTATGTGAAGCTATTGATGCCAAGCTTCAGATCCTTACCTTATTCAAAATAATCATTCATACCTTTTTTCTTTTTCAGCTTTTTAGGGAGGTACGAATAATGAAAGGCTTAAATCACCCTAACATAGGTAAGGCACCTCCTTATATCTGTCTCTCATTAACATGTGGTTTATCTGTATGTGACCAGACAGCATTGTTAACATCGTATTTAATTTTATTTCCTTTCTTTTTTCGTCTACAGTGAAGCTGTTTGAGGTGATAGAGACAGAGAAGACCCTTTACTTAGTTATGGAGTATGCCAGTGGAGGTGAGTAGTTTGGGCAGGATGTTAATTTTAGGGCTTTAACATATGATCTGTCTTTCCCGGTCCTACAATCATTTAAACCTAAACAAACTACAGATTTTACCACACGATTATTTTTTATTATTAATTGTTTGGAAGGGTTTGTGAAAAGTTAGGTATTCGCCAAAAACCATGGATTCATAAGAATAACATAAAGGCCTACAGTTTCAAGAGGGTGTAGTTTGTTTTATCATAACTACAGGATAGAATCAAGATAAAATGTTACAACTTAAACACTTCATGTTTTAGACAAATTAACATTAAAGCAACACCAAAGAGTTTTTTTTAAAACCTTAAAATAATGTTTCCGAACTCGCGTCAGTGGTTCATCAACTCATAACAAGGTGAGTTATAACATGATGGTTTATTGTAAAAACGTGAAAACAACTTGAAACTATCAGATTACAACGTGATAGTTTCACGTTTTTACAATAAACTATCACGTTATAACATGATACGGTCTAATTTCTTTATTATATGGCTGACAGCTCTATGTCGCCGTACATATGACATGCTGAAATATAGAAAATGTACCTGGGATGAAGACATTTGATACGCAACGAAGAAAACAATACCTTTTTCCCAACTGTAGGGGGACCCAGAGAGCAAAACTTACATAGTGTTGCTTTAACATTGTAGCGCAGCAAGCTGCTGCAGACAATTAGAAAAGAAGCAGTTTTATAAGACTCTCCTCTTTAAAACTAAATTACTTGTGGGATCATTTATTGATTTGTGCCACCCAATTAATTCAGTGGTTGATTTATGTACTGGTCAGTGTTAAGGATGTTTGTTTAATGCTAATGATTAATAACCTCTATTATTAAAGGCCCCCCATGAGTAAGTCTCATGCTGCTGCTGTTTTTTTTTGTCACTATAATATTTTCACTGATATGATTGAGTCTGTTTTGAACCGAGGGGATTGTGCTCTCTTTTTAGCCAACCTTTGAATGTTTGAATGAATAGTACCAAACACAACTGTCTTTATAATGCATATCTTCCTGTAGGCTTAAAGTGTTACTGATTAGTGTGAAGGTATTTTCCTCACCTTTGATGTTTTTGTGATACTATAACAGCTCATAAACAAGAATGTGAATATTTTAACTAAAATGGTCCATTTCCATATAGAAGCTTTAAACTCTTATTTTACACGCTAGTTTCTGGGACAATAGTTAAAAATGTTGATAATTCATCCTTCCCTGCGGGGTGGACACTTTCTCCACATCTAACTCAGAAGTTTTGAATTTTATCACACTTGCTGTCGACTGGCAGGACAGCTGAACACACAGAACACAGAAAGAGGAAAAACAACGGGCTTATTTTTAATTTTCTCACCAGAAAATGCTTATTTGATTTTCATTTGAAAATACAAAACCTTACAAGCTGGTTTTGGTGGTCAACAATATAAATAAAAGTTTAGTTTGATTTCTTGTTCATATTTAAATAATGATACAAAACTAGTAATCAAAACAGAAAAAATAGCCAATTTTCTCATAGTTGTGTCACCCTTCACACAAGGACTGCTTGGATGAATGATATTTTTAATCATTGTTGTCATTAAAATTAGAATGACATAAATGATGAGTTTGGAAAAGCAAGGTATGTATTGGACTGGCAATGTGTGTGTGTTCACATTTCAGTGCAGCTGCTGAAAAATTCTACATATTAATTTGGCAAAATATTATTTAACTACTAATAGATCACTTTAAGTTTAAATATCAGGTGGTTTCCCAGATCTTTTGTGGTGCAGAAAGCACCACACCTTGCACATCATAGGTTTTGTATCTATACCCTCTCAGCATTTCCTACCTCTGCAGTTTTCACTGTTCATGCAGGACTACTTCCTGGTATGAAAGGGTGTCGTCTACAGCCAGACATTTTTTACCAACCATGCGTCTATTCATACCCACCTGTCCTCTTTGAGCCATCCTTACCAGTGCTAACTTTGGTAGGGGTGAGAGATTTATAATTGTATTACTATTTTTGGACATAAAAAATAATTAAATCTGTTTTGACAACCATCCATCCATTATCTATGCCGTCTATCCTTTGCAGGGTTACGGGGGGCTGATGCCTATCTCCAGCAGTCATTGGGCGAGAGGCGGGGTACACTCTAGACAGGTTGCCAGTCCATCACAAGTCCATCTTTGACAACAAAGAAGAAAAAAACTCTACATTTCCTTTGAATTGTTTTGGATTTAAAATAAAAATCAAACTTCACCTTTTTTGGTTTTTCTTGTGAAAACATTGTATTACTAAAACATCCAATGGACCAAGACAGTAGCTTTTTACTTTTTTGTTTGTTTTTTTATTTAAAGGGATCGTTTAAACAGGCAGACGATGGACAAACTCAAAGTCTTACAGGGTGTATGTATTTTTAATCAACTTAAGTAACATAAGCCACTCTAAGATTGCGCCAGTGTTCCTCCAGTGGAGGAGTTAAAACAGATTTCTGTAAAGGATACTTTTTCCACTGATGAGCCAATCAGAGATTTACAGCCAATTTCAGCTCCTAATATTGAACAGATCCTGATTTTTTTTTTTTTCAACTTTAATATAAATTTTCTTTCTATTTTAGCCTCAGCCTTTTTAAGAACCCATTCAAAATGTATTGTTGTAGCAAAAGCAATGCCACACTGTGTGTTAGAGAGCAGTTGTTGTAAAACAAGATTCTAATAAGTAAAAACACACAAAATCAAGGCAGACATGTCCTGGCATGTCATACACAATGTTGTTTTCTTTAAAATACCTTCTTACATCTTTGTGTTCCCTCTGACTTCATAGCTAATAGCTAACTTTGAGCCGCCTTCTCTCGGTAACAAGTTCCACATCAAACATGTTGATGACACCCACACCTTGTAGTGGTTACACATGGTGTGATCACTGATTGCAAAAAGATCAGCTTTTTCTCTAAGTTCTTCTTATAAAGTGACATTCTTGTCTAAATAACGTGATCGATGGCACCAAACTAAAAGCATCTAATGTTCTGGTGAGAAATGTTTTTCACCTTTAGTCCCCATTGTAACCAGATTTTTCCTGCCTTTATATCAATAAGCAGGTTGTAGCTTCATATTAGGCGGTCAGATGTTAGAACATCATTGATCTTCTCATCAAAGTCCCGGCTACAAAATGGATTTCCTCATTTTTGTTAAAGCATCTTTTAAGTTTGTACGTTTTCTATCTATTGTAGCATGCCCCCTTGAGAACAATAAAAATGACAGAAGCTATTGTTTATTAAATATTAATAACTAAATTAGAGGGAATGAATTTCATTCTGTATATCTGCCATGTTTAATCCAGCTATTATACGACAATAATCCCTCTGGATTTATTAGCTAACCGGATGCTCTAACTCACAGGTGAAGTGTTTGACTACCTCGTGTCACATGGGAGAATGAAGGAGGTTGAAGCCAGAGCCAAATTTCGACAGGTAGGGATGGTTGTCCCTACAGTGCACCTGCCTTTTACTCTTACTGCTCAGTATTTCAGGTCTGTCTGGGTTTTTTTTATCTCTCAGATTGTCTCTGCTGTCCACTACTGCCACACCAAGAATATTGTCCACAGAGATTTGAAGGTGAGGAAAAGCAGATGAATGGAAATAATTATAGTCTTGGAGAAGTTTCCAAGATCTGGAAGATCTCAGTCCCTCACAGAATTTGTTCAAGCGAGTCAAGCATGTGGGACTAACCTTGATCTGTGCCTCTAAAGACAGTTCTTTAACATCCTAATTGCAGTGCTGAGTAAAGAGGCTGGAGCCAGAGCCTAAACACACTGTGACATACATACAGCATGAGTCAAATCCAGCATGCACCCTAACCCCCACCCTCAACCCACTAATCTGTTCAGTTTGTGCTCTCTCTCCTTTTTTCTCTTCATTTCTACTCATTTATTTTCTGTCCTCTGTTTCCCATCCCCCCCACTCCACTATTTTCCTGCACTGATCCATCTTTTCTCCCTGAATGTGTTGTCGCTATGTATACATAATGCGTCCTTTTTCTGCTCTGTTCTCCTCCTCCTGTCCAACCATTCCACTCGGTCTGAATTATCCCAGGCGGAGAACCTTCTGCTGGACGCCGACGCCAACATTAAGATTGCTGATTTTGGCTTCAGCAACGAGTTCACGCTGGGGAACAAGCTGGACACGTTCTGTGGCTCCCCGCCCTATGCTGCACCTGAGCTTTTCCAGGGAAAGAAGTATGATGGACCTGAGGTGGACGTCTGGAGCCTGGGAGTCATCCTCTACACGCTGGTCAGCGGCTCGCTGCCGTTTGATGGCCAGAATCTGAAGGTATGCTTTCTGGGACTTATACCTGGGTCTGTTGCATGATTGCAAAATGTAAAGTTTCCCAAATTTGATTTATGTTGAAAATATGTGCATCTTTAAATTTAGGCTAGCGTTGTGGTCATTAAACACTGTGGGAATGCACACATCACAGCAGTGCAGTGAAATCATATTAAGCTAGCAGCACAAGTAATGTTTGGTGGATAGAGTACAAATTCATTATCACATCCAAAAAACCAATCTGTGTCTTATATTGTCATGTCTGGTGACCCTGTAGCACCCTGAGCTGTGATCAAAATGTGTAGGAGATAGATATGCAGGACGGTAAAATGTTTTCAATGAATGCAGAAACAATTTGTAGGAAACACCACCACAAAATATCCAGGAGCATACCTGACAGACAGAATCCCACTGTCCACACTGGGACTCTGTGTAATTCTATTTTTATTTTGTTAGCAATTATAGCTTTAATCAACAGTCCTTCTGTTTAACAGCTCATCACAGAAGACATGTTTGGAATTTTTTTTGTTAGGATGTGGACAGTAGCGGGGTTTCCCCCCCACCTATTTTTTTAAAATATGGAAAAAGTTTCAACAGTTGCAGCCCAGTTTGCTATTGCTTTAGTTGCATGTCGTGGTAATGGGTAATGTTTGGCCCCTGCGTTGCAACAATGGAAGCACTGTAGGGAAATATGAGAGAGGAGAGGTTGGTATTGGATTCCTGTTTGAAATAAAGGCAAAATCAAAAACTATTTTTTTCCTTTTGTATTTTGGAAAAGATTTGTTCATCTTTAGTTTATATTAAAATATCCAACCTGGTCAGGCCTGAATGGGTTAATCCTGCACTGAACAGAGATTCATTATAACACAGTCAGAGATTTCTAAAACCATTATTATATTTGTGAAGACCAAAAAAAACATTTTCATTGCTTTTTGTGGTAAAGTACCGGGCTAAATTGAGACAAGCATGAAAATAATTGATTTAGACTAGTCAAACCTGCCTATGTTATTCTACATTGAATGCAGTTTTCTAGATTTGTAAAACCTTTAATCTAGCTTTGAAAACAGCATTAATATAAATATCTGGAAGGGGGCTCACCCTGGGCGGCATTCATCCTAGAACCTGCCCTGGCTAAGAATGTGTTCCATGCCTGAGTACCTGCTCAGCTCATGGAGGAAATTAATATATTGTAATGACAAATGATTCCCTCAATCAACAAATCAGCAAAGATTTAGTTTGTTAGTCCATATTCCCATCAGTTGTTTTTGCTACAACCCAGTTGCTATAGCAACAACCAGAATGTAACACGACAACTGAGTGCAGCATCTTAGGGTGTTTCTGTGGGGTTTAAAGTGAGGCTCCTGCAGTTCTTGGTATTTATTGTCCTAAATATTTCATAATGGAGCAGAAGTTACAGAGGGGTTGTGTTAAATGTAACACCTGTGACCAACAGGAACTGAGAGAGCGTGTGCTGAGGGGAAAGTACCGTGTGCCCTTCTACATGTCAACCGACTGTGAGGGCATCCTACGTCGATTTCTGGTGCTCAACCCCGCCAAGCGCTGCACGCTCGAGGTAGGAGGTCCAAAACACCCGTAAGATCAGCGGAGGTAGAAATGGACCCCTGTGATGTTCAGACTGGGGTGTGTCTATGCTTCTGTCTTTGCAGCAAGTCATGAAGGACAAATGGATAAATACAGGGTATGAGGGGGACGACCTGAAGCCCCATATAGAACCTGTGGAGGACTACAGTGACCCAGCCCGCATAGGTCAGCCAGCTTGGCTTATCCAAACAACCTGATTGTTGTCTGGTTGTCATGGCGTTCTCTTCTCTGACTTGTTGGTTTTGCTTGTGTGTGTGGCTCAGAGGTGATGGTTGGGATGGGCTTCACTCCTGAAGAAATCAAAGACGCTCTCCTCAATCAGAAATACAACGAGGTCACCGCCACCTATCTACTGCTGGGGCGAAAAGGCGACGTGAGTCGACTGTTTATTTCTTGCTTCTGTTTATTGTTAAATTTGCTGAACTGACAGAAATTAAATGGAATGACTTTCTATAAAATGTAAGGAGTCAAACCTTGTTAAGAAGAGAATAAAGTTTTACACTTTTGTTTCCAAATTAGAGCAATCATAATTTTGTGGGTAATTTCCAACCTGCAGCTTCTGATCCTGACCGATTTCAGTCTCTCATCATGAACTGTAATATAAGAAGTTATAAGGACATCACTGTTCTTGTGTTCTAGCCTTTCCTGCCATGAGCGGCCATTGGTTTTTTTTAGAGCAGAGGCAATGTCACACCATTTGTGTGAGAGAGCAGTTGCTGTAAAACAGGGTTTTGCAAATATTTTGAAACTAAAACAAAATAATTGCACTTTTTTAATCTTTATTTTAGCTAATTGCAATGGTTAGTGCAGCTAGCTAGCATGACACAAACAACAGTTTCTGTGTTTGTCCTGGAGAATAAGAATCCTTGCCTTAACTCCAAGAGGCTGCTAACATTTCCTTATCCAGCCTGTTCCATGACAAACAGTTTAGGTTGGGTTTAAACCGAATTATAAGGATTAAACAGAGCAACCTGAATGTTCGCTGCCCAGACTTCCTGCTATCTGCTGAAAGTCTTGTTCTCTCTCACTCTCAAAAAGCTTGAATGAACTGTGTATATGTTTTGACATTTAAATAGCTCTGCTTCCTCTGACTTCATTTTAAACACATCAGCATTGCTAACAATAGCAAAGTTTGAGTCTTCCTGCAACTACAACTTCCACACCAGAGTGTGGTTGTCAGCACAGTCTGTTAACACACAGTGTGGTGCATTCACTAATCTGAAAAAAAAAAGGGAAAAAAAAGATTTCTTTTTTAGCCAACAGCCGGTCAATCACCAGGCAATGTCTTGGGACATTTTTACTGACAATAAAAAGCATCAATTTAAACGTCTCAGATATTCTGAAATTCCTTTAAAAAAGAGCAATTGGGTCAGATTGGAAACATCACAACTTGCCAAACCACACAGAGCGTCCAAACTGAAACCTACGACAACGTGGTTAAAGGTATTTCAAAAATTGTTTGTACAATATGATAAAAAGTTCCCACTCTGTTCTATTTATAAGTACTCCTCCAGGGAAAATTCATGAATGAATAGACGAGAACTACATTAGGAATTTGGAGGGAAGTAAAACTAATACGTGAGGATCCAAAACAATAGCTGCCCTTTCAGAAATGAGATATTCTGTAAGACTTATTTATCAAGTGATGGAGATCTGCTTCCATATAATTTAAATTAGGCAAATATTATCTTCTAAATCTGGGTTGAAATGGATTATTTGTCTTTGTATTTCCCTTAATTCCCCTGTGGCTTGTTCTGCCTTTTTAGTTTTTTTATGTTAGCTTTATTTAAACAGAATAAATAACAGATTCATTCATAGTATACTACCCCATATCTTAAGATGTGTTTTGTTACAGTCATATTGCCCTTAAATACCATTACTATTGAAAATTACTTAAAGCAATATGTTGCTCTTACTTTGGCATTAAAATGCTCAATAATATTTCTGAAAAGTGAAAAGTTTTTATTTATATAACTGTACCTTACTAATACACTGATAAAGAGTTTTATTGGCCATCTTTAGTTTCTAACTTGGCAAAGCCCTAACTTACAAGATACAAAATTTGTTTTAAAACTAGAACGTTTTTATTTTTTTGGTCCTAATTTCAGATTTGACAATATGACTGTGTATAATAAAATGTGTACAATTTACAATTGTCTTTATTTTTTTTACTGCACCTCTACTCAAAATACATTGGAAGAAAAGGAAAGGAAGTGCAGCTTAGTTTGTTGGGTTGTTAAACCAAACATTGATTTTATTATTACTACACTGTGTAATTAAGTGGAGAACTCCTACTGTGAACTCATTCATTATTCATCTCAGGTGCAGAAGCGGCACCCTGTTGTGTGTATGTGAAAGAGGGGAGTCACTGTACTGAATGAAGGGCTACAAAATGCTTCTGTTAATCTATTAAAGCTGTGAATGAAAAAATGATAGCAGGAGGGACATTTTTAATTTATTTTCATCATATTTTACCGATCACTGTGTGTACATTCTTGAGCCTACTTTGGCTCAGAGTTTTCCAACCAGCTGCAAACAGTTTCCAAATCAACTATATCCTGTAACATCTAGTGTTGAATAACAAACTTCACTGTAATCCATCTCCATCCATCTACCTTCCTGTTTCCTGCTGTGGCATTCCGTTTGTGCTCCCAAAGAAATGCGAACTTAGGTCACAACTACACTGCTCTAGATATTTTCTCATATAAACTTTTTCTTCCAGCTTAGAATTTGTTTTTCATTTAGTCTTACAGCACCTTTCACCATCAAGCATGGACATGGACATCAAGCATCTTGAGGTGTAGGCGCTTCTCCTCAGCCTACTCCAGAAGCACATACTGCCTCCCATGTGAAAGTCATCTAGGGACTGAACATTCCTTCTTTGTTGAATACAGTAAAATAAGCAATCCATAGGATTTCAATAGAATATACGACAAATGTCAGAATCTTATTCCTGGACGCTTTTGATGTATAGAAAGAGTCCTCCATGGAAGGGAAACTAGCAAAGTAAAGTCAAAGCTCAACGATGCATGAATGGATGGAAGACAGACAAGCTGTTGCTAAAAAGTGGACCTGCTTCTAACTTCTGTCCCAGCATTTCTGGGAAGAGCAGTTCCTGTAAACTTGGCTTCCAAGTCCACTCTGGTCTGATCTTATTTTTCATGATGATGTCTGCATTCACTTTAAACAAGTTTAAGATATTTAAAGGGATCTCACTGCCGGATATTCCACATCCTAGTCCAACCAGCCACATGTCGTCCTGTAGCAGGACGAAGAAGTCAAATCTCTGAAAGGCCCTTCAGACAATCTGGATCTAAAGCTTCTGTTGCAGAAATACATGGGTTTCAATACTACAGCAGACCCTTTGAAGTTACATGGAGTCCACAACATAATGTATCAACGATTAGATAAAGAAAGATTTAGTCTATATTATTCAGGTGAGGATGTTACATCTTCCACTTCATGATCATCTGTTCTTTTTTCTGTCTGGGATGTTCACCTCTGTCTTCTATGGGGCGTTACAGGAGAGCAGTGATGCTCGCACCGCTAGTACACTGTCTCTGGCGAGGGTCCGACCCAGCCCCATCACCAACGGGACGAACAAGCACTCCTCAGCCACTGGATCCTCCTCCTCCTCCACCTCTTCCTCTCATAGCAAGTCGCAGCGCAGTGCCTCCACCTACCACAGACAGCGGCGACACAGCGACTTCTGTGAGTCTCTTCTCTGCTCACTTCATCCTGAGGTTTAAACCAGCTCTCATATTTTAATATTCCAACCAGTCACTTTAAACAATAGTGGGCAGGAGGGTGAGCTCATTTTTCCACTAACACAGTCTTTATTTAACAAACCACAGAACATTTGCAAACATTCACATTATTTGGGATCCGTCTGATCACAGAATATTCCTTATGCGAGTCTCTGTGTGTCTGTGCTCTGCTGTCCTCCACAATAAAGGCGGGCCTTCCATACCCGTCATGCACCCCAAGCGGAGCCCGACCAGCACAGGGGACCGGGAGCTGCGGGAGGGCCGGATGCCTTCACGTAAAGCCAGCTGCAGCGTAATGGGGAGCCACAGCCTCCCTCCATCCAGCCCGATGGTCAGCAGTGCCAACAACCCCAACAAGTCTGAAATCCCAGACCGCCGCAAAGACATGACTGCCACCACGGTCAGTGAGCCAATGATCAATATAAGGAGAGGGAAGGAGCCCCTGAGGGGAGATGCACTGGTTTGGTTTGTCAGATATAATGTCCCCACTTTCCCCTACCTATCTGCATATCGTGTGTGTTTGTGTGGGTGTGTACTCGTTTATGTTATGCAATTAGAATATTTTACGACATATTCACTAACCTGAAGATCAATGGGCCTTGTGAGGCCCAAAGCCTGGTCCTAATGCAGTGGAGCCCCTTTTTTAAGGGCTGGGATTAGAGTTACCTATGGTGTGAATTAATATTCGGAAGGGTTAGGGTTAGTGTTTGGGTTAGGTATAAATGCAGTTACTAAAATACAGTGGGGTAAAAAAGTATTTAGTCAGCCACCAATTGTACAAGTTCTCCCACTTAACAAGATGAGAGAGGCCTGTCATTTTCATCATAGGTATACCTTAACTATGAGAGACAAAATAAGAAAAAAATACAGAAAATCACATGGTCTGATTTTTAAAGAATTTATTTGAAAATGATGGTGGAAAATAAGTATTTGGTCACCTACAAACAAGCAAGATTTCTGGCTCTCATAGACCTGTAACTTCTTCTGTTAGAGGCTCCTCTGTCCTCCACTTTTTACCTGTATTAGTGGCACCTGTTTGAACCCGTTATCAGTATAAAAGACACCTGTCCACAACTCAAACAGTCAGACTCCAAACTCCACTATGGTTAAGACCAAAGAGCTGTCCAAGGACACCAGAAACAGAATTGTAGACCTGATTTCAGAATCTACCGAGTGCGGTGACTGAAAAAGAATTTAGAGAATGGGACAACATTATATCCAGATACATATGGCAGGGGGCAAAGCCGAGAATAAAATACAGTACGTTACAGTTAACAAAAAGGAAGGGTGGCTTGGCTCTTCCATGCCTAGAAAGTTATTTCCAAGCTGCACAACTGAAGGTTTCGGTAAATCTATGTGATCCAAGTTATTCGGCAAGATGGAAAGATATTGAGGAAAGACAGACGGGGGATCTTACAAGCAAATATAGGTGATGGAAAATTAAGTGCTTATTTGAAACTAACTGTAAATCAGTGGTTGGGGGTATCTATGAAAATTTGGACTGAAACTATGAAGAAAAATGGTTTAATAGGTCATTGTAGATTTTTGAAGTGGTTCCCATATAATACAGATTTTGTACCTAATAAATTGGACTCTAGGTTTAAATTGTGGGGAAATGGCCCCAAGATGCATTGGGAGGTTATAGATAAACAAGCAGTGATGAGTTTACAAAAATTAAAGGAGACATACAGCCTCCAGAATCAGGACTTTCATAGATATCTACAACTGCGACATTATTTAGGGCAAGAAATTAAAAAAGTAGTTTGGAATCATCATGACCAAGTATCATAAAGATTATAACTGAAGTTTATCAGTCAATGGTACAATAAAAAGCAATTTCTGAATTGTACAACATTTTGGAAGACTTAAAAGCAGGAAATACGGAATATGTAAAAGCAAAATGGGAGAGGGAAGCAAACATTCAGGTGTCAGGGGAGGTTTGGGAGGAGGTTAATGAATATGAATGGAAAACCACAAATTCATCACGCTGGAGAGAATACGGTTGGAAGAATACAATAAGGTTTTTTGTGACTCCAGCACAGAGAAAATATGAAGATAACAAGTGTTGGCGGTCCTGTGGTGCAATAAAAGCAGACCACTTCCATATCTTCTGGGGATGCCCCTTAATAAATCAATTTTGGATAGAAATAAGTAGAGTAATCGAAGAGGTGATAAAAATGAAGATTCCAATTGAATTTCAAATGTTGTACCTTTGGAACATTGATAAGTTAAAATTAAAAAGAGGAGATGACTACAAAATGCTGAGAATAATGTTGTTGGCTGGTAAAAAAAAGCAATAACCAGAAGATGGCGAAGTAATCTGATGCCTAAAGTGGAAGGATGGACTGATGTCTTGTTAACTATCTATAATATGGAGAAGTTAACTGCGTCAATAAGATTGGAGTATTATAAATTTAATGATGTCTGGAATGGATGGTTACAGTATGTAAGACAACATAGATCTGACTTTGTTTAAAGCCGTGAACTGATGGGAGGACTATGGTGACTTTGTGGTGGGATTGAGATGGATAAAAATTGGATAAGCAAGATAACTACGTAGGAGTACAGTGCACCCTGGTTCGATGCTAAATGTTTTGTGTGTTTTTTTCTTCCTTTTTTCTTTTTTTTCTTCCTTTTGTTGTTTTTATTGTATATACAGTTTTTTTCTATTAACAAAGTGTTGGTTAGTGTATAAGCATGGTCACTCAATGACAGTCAACCCAGAATAATGTGGTAACTTTTTGATGTCCTTGCATGAGGGCCTACTGTAAAGTTTAAAACTGTGAAAATAACAATAAATTACAAATATAAAAAAAAGTATTGTAAAACTGCACCAGGGTGGGTAGACTGAATCTGCAATAGGTAAGCAGCTTGGTGTGAAGAAATCAACTGTGGGAGCAATTATTAGAAAATGGAAGGCATACAAGACCACTGATGATCTCCCTCGATCAGGGGCTCCATGCAAGATCTCACCCTGTGGGGTCAAAATGATCACAAGAACGGTGAGCAAAAATACCAGAACCCCATGACCTAGTGAATGACCTGCAGAGAGCTGGGACCAAAGTAACAAAGGCTACCATCAGTAACACACGCCGCAGGGGGCTCAGATCCTGCAGTGCATGTCCAGGCCCGTCTGAAGTTTGCTAGAAAGGTTTTGGATGATCCAGAAGAGGATTGGGGGAAAGTCATATGGTCAGATGAAACCAAAATAGAACTGTTGGGGCAGCCATACTGAGCAAGAGCTGGATGCCGGTAAATAATACGGAGGGAAATAAGACACACAATCAGCATTCCGTTTGGCCTGCATGCGAGAGATTTCTGTGAATGAGCAGCGGCCATTTATTGATTATTGTGCACAGGTGTGTAGCCACGCCCACACTCCAAAAGTAGGTCAGTGGGTCATTTAAGAACACAATGTTAACACCCCCACTTGTTCTTAAATTAGACACAACAGTACATCAACTTCACCACCACATTTCAATATTACAATTTTCAAATACCAAATAAAAACATCACAAATCTGTCCATTCTCAGTTTAGCAACAGGTTTAGTAAATATATCTGCCACCATTCTATTTGTAGGACAATAATTAATATGCATCTTTCCATGAGTGAGAACAGATCGGACAAAATGATATCGGATGTCTATGTGCTTGCATCGTTGACGACAAACTGGATTTTTAGATAAGGCAATAGCACCTTGATTGTCCTCAAAAATTGTTACAGGTGTATAATCCAACCCATAGTCCATCTCAGTCAACAAGTGTACAAGATACAGGCATCCCTGAGCAGTAGCTGATAACGCCATGTATTCAGCTTCACATGTGGATAAAGCTACTGTGGCCTGTTTCCTAGACTTCCAGGAAATAATGGGGCCAGTCTCAGATAAACTAAAGCAGTAGCCAGTTACACTCCGCCTATCATTCTGGTCTGCTGCCCAGTCTGCATCACTATAGGCCACAAGTTTAAGATTTTCATGTTTCCTGTAACACAACTCCTGGTCCACAGTGCCTTTCAAATATCTCAACACATGTTTAGCTGCAATCCAGTGTTGTTGTTTTGGTTCAGCAAGAAATTGTGATAATTTACTGACAACAAAACTTAAATCTGGTCTAGTTGAAGTCATTAAATAGATTAAACTACCAATAACTTCACGATATTTCTTCGAATCAGCAAGTTCGCCTTCACTGTCAAAATTCATTTTCATTTCACATGGTGTTAATCTTGGTTTGCAATTAGTCATGTCAAACCTCTCCAAAATTTCGGTTATACATCTCTTCTGATTCATCCTTATTTCACCTGGTGTTTGGACAAAATCTATGCCAAGGAAATGCCTCATTTTCCCGAGATCTTTAATCTTGAATTTTGATCTCAACATTTCCTTTACACATTTAAGTAGTTCACCATCACTCGCTGCAAGAATAATGTCATCAACCCAGATGATCAGTATGACTCTCTCATTGTCAGATTGCCTAGAATAAACACAATGATCTGCTGTGTTTTGAACAAAACCACTTTCAACCAAAAAATCATGAAGTAACTGGTTCCAGTTTCGTCCTGACTGTTTCAGACCGTACAGTGACATATTGAGTTTACACACCAGTTTTTGTCGCGATTCTGATTGTACCTCAAATCCTTCAGGCTGCTCCATATACAGTTCACAGTCTATCGGGGCATGCAGATATGCAGTTTTAACATCCATCTGATGTACTTCTAGATCATATTGTGCTGCAAGCTGCATTAAGACACGTATTGAGGTCATATCAGCAGTAGGTGAAAATGTCTCTTTATAATCAATACCAGCGACTTGACTATAACCTTTTGCCACATATCTAGCCTTATAAATGGTCTCAACATGATTTTCTTTGACAGCATAAACCCATCTGCCCCCCACTGCATGTTTGCCCTCAGGTAACGGCATCAACGTAAAAGTATCGTTCTCTATTAAAGAGTCCATTTCTTCTTTCATAGCCTTAGCCCACTGCTCTGATTTTGAAGAGCTCAAGGCTTCCTGCAGTGTCTGAGGGACATCACATGTCACACTATAGCAGTAGTCAATATTTGACAATGTTTGATCTTCACATTTTACGCCATAATCACAATCTCTATAGTATTGAGGTGGTCTCCTCTCTCTCTTTGGATATCGTGCACTATGGCTTCTCTCAACTTCATCTTCTAAGTTGGTACTACGCTCACACACTTCTGTTTTTACTTCTTGAAGCTCATTGGTCACATCATCTTTTGGTGGTTGAACTTCAGCTGTTGTTCTTTGACTCTCAAAATAGTCATACATGTCTTCATCTGTCTGAGTGTCACATTCATTGGTTTTCTTTGGAACAAATTCCACTAACCGGTTTTTCATTACTTTACCTGTGTCTGGGTAGTAGACTAAAAAAGCAGGGCTGTTTTTGTCATACCCCACAAATATCCCCTTTTCACAACGTGTGTCTAGCTTTTTCTTATCATACTTATATGCATAACATTCTGAGCCAAACACTCTCATGTTTGACAAGTCGGGTATCTTCCCAGTTAACACATAATAGGGGGTTTGTCCAAGCCGGCTGTTGTAACATCTATTTCTAATCATAGCAGCAGCCTGTACTGCATATGTCCACAACTCTTTTGGAAGTTTGCTCTCAATTAACATGCATCTTGCCATTTCAAACAAGGTCCTCCATGCTCTTTCTGCAGTCCCATTCTGATGGGGTGAGTAAGGAGCAGAGGTTTCATGTCTGATGGCATTTTGACTGAGCAGTGACTGAAAAACAGAAGACGTGAACTCTGTTCCATTATCTGACCTTACACATTTGATTCTCCCATATGGGGCAACATCAGCAAAGAATCTCTCTGTAGCTATGGCAGTGTCACTTTTAGCTTTGAGGAAATAAGTGAACATAGCTCCTGAATAGTCATCTGTAAATACAATAGCAAATCTGAAACCATCCTTTCCTGCTGGCTCTATAGGCCCAGCCAGGTCTACATGAACAAGATCAAGAACATTTTTAGCTTTTTCATCAGGATCTGTATTTCTGCTTCGTGCAAATGTCCCTTTTATGCACACATCACATTTTAGATTAAACAATTCACATTTCCCTTTAATTTTCATGCCTTTTGTGACACTTTCCAGCTTTAACACGTCATCATAGTTGCAGTGACCTAATATTTTATGCCACATCTGGACATCATAACACACATTACATCCATCAGCCTCACCTTGCAGAGTATTTAGATAAAACAGTCTGTCTTGCGTGTTAATATCAAAAGTCATACCATTTTTGTGGATGAGTCGGTTTTGACCTTCTTTGAAGATGATTGTCGCTCCTTGCGCCGTAGCCGCTTTGACCGAGAAGATGTCCTGGGTGAATGATGGGACGTAGAGCGCCTCCTTCAGTAACATCGCCACATCGCGGCCTTTGCTGTCTGCTGTGTGAACTTTGGCGGTGCCCTTCTTCAGTGCAATACCACTGGTCTGCACTCCATCAGCCAACTCCAGAATATGGCTCTGCGGCTTGAAACTTGGGTCAAACTCCACGAATCTCTCGATGTCTGTGATGATGTGCTTCGTCGCTCCCGAGTCGACCATAAGGCCCTTTACCTTCACCACGTTGACCGGGGCGGCATCCACCTCCACCTTGAACACAAACGTGTGGTCCTCCTCATCCACCGCTTGTTTCACCTTGTCCCGCTTCCTCCGTCGGCAGTGCGCGTCTCTGTGCGTTGTGCTTTTACAGAAGCCGCACCACTGTCTCAGCTCTCTGCATCCCCCGGTTGACGTGCACTCCGCAGCTTTGTGGCCTTTCTGGCCGCAGGTGTAACAGGTGAGTTTTGTACTCCAATTATCTCTTCCTCGCACATTCATCACACTGTCATCTCTTGAGCTAGAAGCACTAAACTTTTCGGTGCTTTCATAGCTCCTCAGTTTGGTTTTAAACTCAGCAAACTCAGCAACTCAGCAACTTCTCATCACTCTGTGTAACATGGACAGAGAATGGTTTGAATACTTCATGCAGGCCTTTTAAAATCATTGCAATCAATAAGCCGTCACTCAGCGTCTCTCCTGCATTACGCAGCGCTGTAATTGCAGTCTCTGCACGGATAATATAGTCTGTGACGCTCTCATTCTCGCCTTTTTGGAGAGAAGTCAGTTCCGTGTATAAACTGATTACTCGAGGCTTCCCCTTCCCTGCGTAATGGTCGCGCAGGATCTGCAGCGCCTTTCTGCCATCATCTGCGGCGTCTCTCATTACCAGGGACAAACTTTTGTCATCCAACAATTGAATTAGAACTGCGTACGCTTCCTCATTTCTACTGGCATCTGCGTCTGCATCCTCATCGTCTGCAGCAGGGGCTTCTCTCAGGATGGTGGACTTTAGGTCTAACAAACGCAAATGTGCCAGGAATTTTGTTTCCCACAGTTCATAACTCTTTACATCTCCGTCAAAACATAAACGATTCAATCGGCTCCCAAACTCTTTACTGGGCCCATAACCTGTTGGGGCAGCCATGCTGAGCAAGAGCTGGATGCCGGTAAATAATACGGAGGGAAATAAGACACACAATCAGCATTCCGTTTGGCCTGCATGCGAGAGATTTCTGTGAATGAGCAGCGGCCATTTATTGATTATTGTGCACAGGTGTGTAGCCACGCCCACACTCCAAAAGTAGGTCAGTGGGTCATTTAAGAACACAATGTTAACAAGAACTTTATGGTAAAAACTCTACTTGTCGTGTTTGGAGGAGAAAGAATGCTGAGTTGCATCCACATAACACCATACCTACTGTGAAGCATGGGGGTGGAAACATCATGCTTTGGGACTGTTTATCTGCAAAGGGACCAGGACAACTGATCCGTGGAAAGAAAAGAATGAATGGAGCCATGTATCATGAGATTTTGAGTGAAACCCTCCTTCCATCAGCAAGGGCATTGAAGATGAAACATGGCTGGGTCTTTCACCACGACAATGATCCCAAACACATCGCCCGGGTAACGAAGGAGTGTCTGCGTAAGAAACATTTCAAGGTCCTGGAGTGGCCTAGCCAGTCTCCAGATCTCAATATTTGGTACAGAAGACTTTGTTTGCAATTAGAGTGGTCAAACATCTTCTGTAGTTCTTGACCAGGTTTGCACACACTGCAACAGGGATTTTGGCCCACTCCTCCACACAGATCTTTTAGATCTGTCAGGTTTCGGGGCCATCACTGAGCAAATCGGAGTTTCAGCTCCCTCCAAAGATTTTCTATTGGATTTAAGTCTGGAGACTGGCTAGGCCACTCCAGGATCTTGATAGGCTTCTTATAGCCCTTTTCCATTGCAAAGAACCGAGAGCCTGTTCGGAGCTGGAGCTGGGTCTGGTGCTGTAGCCAGAGCTTTCACAAAACCTCCTTTGTTTTCCATAACAAGGAGCCAACTTGGAGCCACCGTGAGCTATGGCGTTGCATCATCGAAGCGTCACTTCAGATATTACGTGGGAAGCCGCTCGCCGGACATAAAGCAGACGCAGAAGAAGAAAAACCATAACAACATTACAAGCATTTGTTGCGATACAGCGGAAAAAGGCATCGCTGTTGCAGTTACTGTCGACAAGGCAACGTCGTAGTAGGCGACGTAGTCTTGATGCTATCCATGTTTTCAACAACAAAATAACATTCCCAGCAGTCTGGATTTAAATATGGCGGTCCTTTTTTGTGTAGGCTGTAAATCCCTCCCCCTTCCCCCATGACTGGTGAGTGCTTGGATAGCTCCGCTTTGGCCCCCCACAAAAGTGGTGCCAGAGTAGCACCCGTTACTGGCTCTCGGAGCTGGTGCTCGCGGGTTTTGAAAACGAAATCACCGGAGCTTAGTCAGCACGGGAGCCATGGGAGCTCCAGCTCCGCCTCAGTGGAAAAGGGCTATTACAGAGCCACTCCTTGTTTATCCTGGCTGTGTCCTTTGGGTCATTGTCATGTTGGAAGACCCAGCCACGACCCATCTTCAATGCTCTGACTGAGGGAAGGAGGGTGTTGCTCAAAATCTCACAATACATGGCCCCATTCATTCTCTCCTTAATACAGTGCACTCGTCCTGTCCCTTTTGCAGAAAAGCACCCCAAAGCATGATGCTTCCACCCCTATGCTTCACAGTAGGGATGGTGTTCTTGGGATGCAACTCATCCTTCGTGTTCCTCCAAACACGGCGAGTGAAGTTTAGACCAAAAAGTTATATTTTGGACTCATCTGACCACATGACATTCTCCCATGCCTCCTCTGGATCATCCAGTTGGTCATTGGCCAACTTCAGGCAGGCCTGGACATGTAATGACTTGAGCAGGGTAACCTTCGGTGCAATGCCTGATTTTAAACCAGGACGGTGTAGTGTTCTACCGACAGTAACCTTTGAAACTGTGGTCCCAGCTCTCTTCATGTCATTGACCAGCTCCTCCCATGTAGTTCTGGGCTGATTCCTCACCTTTCTTATCATCAGTGCTACCCCACCATGTGAGATCTTGCATGGAGCCCCAGTCCGAGGGAAACTGACAGTCATCTTTAGTCTCTTCCATTTTCTAACAATTGCTCCAACAGTTGATTTATTTTCACCAAGCTGCTTGGCAATTGCCCCGTAGCCCTTTCCAGCCTTGTGGAGGTCTACAATTTTTGTTCTGGTGTATTTTGACAGCTTTTTGGTCTTGCCCATGGTAGTAGTTGGAGTCTGACTGACTGTGGGGTGGACAGGTGTCTTTAACGAGCTCAGACAGGTGCTACTAATTTAGATTAATATTGGATTAGAGGTGGACTTTTTAAAGGCAGAGTAACTTTGAGGGCCAGATTCTTCTTGCTGATTGCCAGGTGTTCAAATACTTATGTGCAGCAATACAATGTGACAGACAATATGATTTCCTGAACTTTAAAAAAATGCTGTCTCTGACGGTGGAAATGCACCTACAATGTGAATTTCGACCCCTCCACAATTTCTAAGTGGGAGAACTTGCAAAATTGCAGGGTGTTCAAATACTTATGTTCCTCACTGTACATGGAAGTCAATAAAAAGTCCTATTATGGGTAGTAATACAAACTTGCGTGTGTGAATGGGTGAATATGATTTGTGGTGACAGATTTAGGAAAGAGTAGAAGTGTCTGCAGAATAAGAACAATAACCAAGAGCTGTAAGTAGCCAGAAGAACAGAACTTCCGTCAGTTTGTGAACAAAGAGGTAATAATGAAGCTGATTACAACATTCTTCAGTTGGGATTCGTCTTCTTGTGCCCAAGGCTTGAGTGATGGATGTTATGTGGGTATAAAAAGTGAAAGAACCTTCACTGTTTTATCCTCTGATGTAACAGTAACCCCCCCACCCCCAGTGTGGAAAACATCAAGTACAGATGTATAGTAAGATGAACTGTAAGGTTGGTGTGGTTGCCTTGCATTGTCAGCAACAGATTTGCTCTACAAAAAGAGGCTAATTAGTTATTTCTCCCGTTGCACAACTGCATTTATGAAAAATAATGACACGATAAGGGTCGGGAGAAACAGTTGCTAATAATAATAATAATAATGAAAACATAAAATAATAATCAAAATGATGTCTAATGCACCCACAGTCATACCAGTTACAGTTGTAATGCTCCTACTCCATGTTTTCTTTTGTCTGTGTGTAAGTGTGTGGTCGTGAATGAAAAGTGCTGCAGTCTTTTGTTTGAGTTCTCTGTATAGTATTTGTACATAGAAGTGGTGGCAGAATAATTCTGTGGTTAAATTTTGGGAGGAGCCACAGAGGGGTCAGACGGACGGAGCTTAAGTGATGTCTGTTGTCCATATTGTTGGCTCTCTTGTGCAAAATTGTTCTCGCTCCAACTGAAAATGGACAGAGGAAGATTTGATGAAGGCCTTAGTTTTGGATTTTGTAGTATTTGCACAGCTTTTAGCATTTGAAGAATCTTGTCTCACATTAGCCTGTTGAACTGTTTGTCTCTGTGTAGAATAACATCCCTGGAAGCACCATGACACGTCGGAATACATACGTGTGCACAGACCGCTCAGGAGCGGACAGGCACTCTCTTCTGCAGAACGGCAAGGAAAACAGGTATGCTCAGGGTCAGGAGAAATTGTTCAGTAACGACTGAGAAAAAAAAATGGCAAAACTGTAAAAAACTACAATATTAGAAATATTTATTAACTTTAATAGACAAATTTATTATGATGTTTCTGTCTAACTTATTGAGTAAGAATTGATTAATAAATAAAATGGCAATTATAATTGCATTAGTAGCTCTTTTAGACATGTGAGATTCTGATTTTGTGTCTTTACTGCATCCTCAGCCTTCAGCTTTTAGAGCTAGATTATTTTGCTGCAGGGAGAGAACACTGCTGTAATACTGTAGGAGCATTATAGTGGAAAAAATAGGCTATAATGTAAACAATGATAACTTTTATATCCAGTGTAGAATAGTTACAAATGATAATAAGATGCCTATACCACACTAGCCCATGAATGGTTTGAAACAGAATGTCCTGGTTTCTTCTTCTTCTTCCCTTCAGCTCTCTGGGCCACCGCATGCCCACAGCATCCCCCTCCACGCTCAGCATGGCTGGAGCTGGGGCAGCTTCCTCCTCTTCCTCATCGGACCGATGCCGCCTGACCCGAGGCTCCACAATCCGCAGCACCTTCCACGGGGGGCAGCTAAGGGATCGCGGTCCACCAGTCTACTCTGCCCCGCCCACATCACCCACCCTGTCTCACCATGATGCCAGCCCGCTGCCCCACGCACGCACCAGGGCAACCTCCAACCTCTTCACCAAGCTGACCTCGAAACTCACTCGCAGGTGAATATGTGCTGCATAACACATAGCTCACTCTCTGAATGCTAATGGGGAGAGTTTGGTCTCTTTCTGTGATGTGAAGTGGAGCCAACTCCTTGTAAGATAAAAAGTTACCACTCAGGTTTTTTTCTCTACGATCGTTAACGCTGAAATAAATTAAAAAAAGTTCTGAAGACTCATTACTTGTTAAGGAATGTCACTAGCTGTCACTGATCACTATAAGTCTACATACCCTTGTTAAAATGCTCAATTTATGTGACGTAAAATTCTGATACCATGATGAAACATTTCCAAACTTTCCCACTGTATAATGTGACTTATATCCTGGATAATTGAACTTATTAAAGCCTAATATGTTGGAACAAAGTAAAACATATTAAAGGGTGCAGTAAGCTGGTTGCATAGGGTTAATACCTTAATACTTTATTGAAGCTCCTTTGGATTCAGTTTCAACATTTATTTTTGTTTGAACCTAGTGCCTAGTGCATACATTCATACAAAAGCAGGTACAGTATCAATAGGTGGCTGATTAACTCATATCCCTTAATACAAGGTGCTCTAAATATGCAGCAGCACCTGCTCCATGCATGCACAAAGGGGCGCAGGCCCATGCGTGCATTCCCCAGGCGGCGAGATTGGCATACGCTCATTTTTGGCCCACTTTTAGGCCTTTTCCCAGTCATGGAACATTTTTTTGCGATCAGGTCATCTTCAAAGCCACATAAAAATAAATATTGTTTCCCTAAGAATTTCTCCTCACATTTTTAATTTAAGGTTGTTTAATCTCTCTCACATATGTTTTAATGTCAGAGTGTGAGTCCAGATTGGGGTCGCAGCTTTTAAATCAACGGGCCAGTTTATGGTTCGGATTTGATTGGGAGAAAACCACAGGTAGCCTATACTGGGGTTGGGTGCGGGTGATGCAGATGGGTAAAATTGGAGCCGTGCAGTATTCTGCTACAGCTAACAGCCCACTTTTACTGCAGTTGTTTTGCATTTAAAAATGATTTCATTTCTACACAGCATGGTTTATCATGTTGACTAACGGGATCAAAAAATCCCATCATAGTCCATTTTTACCCTTACATTTTTTAAATGAAAATTACATATTCTACGTTATTAAATTTTTATTCATTTTAATATTCAATCCGAGCAAGCTGAATTTACATCATGCCATCACACATTGAGCAGATGAACAGATTAAATAAATATGAACAATATGAAATATTACCTGCTGTGCCCGGAGTTTCACAACTTTCTCAGATGCGAATTGCCCTTTTGTCTAATGGAGGCATAATCCACACTCCGCTGCCACACAATTACAAGCACCACTTCTCAATGAATTAGGGCTTTCCTTATAGATTCTGCGGGTGGAAATCCGCAGTATGCGCTCATTCTGGATCAGTGGGTAAGATTCCCTGGCATTTGTCCTGCGCAGCTATGTGCTCCAAAGCTTCCATAACCCTTTAAAGTTCTGTGAGCTCCCGGATAGCGCGATGCATCAGGTACGGTGTCCAGATCTGAGATGATGATAGTCAGATGCTATTATAGGAATATTTTTTAAAATTTTTTTAGTTTCCTAAACTATGTGCTTAAAGTTCAAAATGTCTGCACGTCTGCACCAAGTGGTCAGGGATGTGTATTGTAATCTGCCAAAATGACAGACTGCCTTCAGATTGTTACGTCACAGTTTAAAAGATATATATATATAATCAAAGACAGAAAATAACGGGACCAACTGATTGAATGTAGGCTAAATTATATTACAATGAATTATTTTCCAAATTTATCTGGAATGTTTGACAGCTGACATTTATTTGATGCGGAGATTGCTGTCCAAAAACAAAATATGGTTCACAGTTTCTGGCTTCAACTGTGTTCTCCGTTCTTGAACCGCAAATCCAGCCACAGAAAAGTCTCTCTCGCTGGCAGCGCTGGATGCCAGTATAGCAAGAACATTCCACTATCCGCGCAAGGTCGAGAAATATCCCTCATAGAACGGCAAGGGTTGCAAAGGGAACGTGTTTGTTTTTCTTACTGTACTTCTTATTGGGCAGGTATATTATTAATATACATTGTTCTTTGTGCTACGATGTTAATTTTAATTATCCTTCCCAGCCAACAGTACTGTTTGAAGAACAAGACAAAATGTGTCTGGCTTTCAACTATTATTGATTGAATAAAGATACGATTTTCAACACCTGTTAATATACCTCAGTGGATATAGTAATGACATGTTAAATGGATAAATACGTATGTATGAATAATTAATATTAACTGTCCCCATCAATCTTTAAACATCACAAAAGTTTATGGTTATTTTCCCCAGCAATTTTAAAAACAAACCGACACCCTTGGTTAACCCTACTGCATTCAAAGCCACGGCTGGCTGATCCTACCCGTGTTTAGTCAGGGTGCGCTGTAAATGTACAACTTTGTCTAAAATAAACGACAACACAGTAAATAAATTACTGATTTCACTCAGCCCCTGTCACTTACTCACCTCCTCCACTCTGTGACAGACGTTAAGTCCTGTCTCAGTCTAAATGGGACTCTCAGAAATACAGAAGGAAGTGGGAATCGAACCCTGAATTAAAAGGCCGGTATTAAACTTCTTGTAGTGTAATATTGATTTTTATTGACACAATTAGTCATATAAAAACACATGGCCACTCAAAGACTTACTCAAAAGGCATAACCTTATAACAATTCCACCCCAACCACACTGCCATCAATGGTTAAAAACATATTCTGCAAAACATAGAATTTAAAAAAATTATTCCCCTCTCCTACTGCCTCCATTACAATTACATGCACACACACATATGCAAAAAAGGCGATAATGTCATTTAACTTCTAATGACTTTTGGGACACCCAATAGCTACTTTCCATGCTGAGGAGTTTGCAATACTGGATGAGAAAGATGGTGAGCAAATGGAGGAGGATTCAAATATTGAGGCTGTGGTAAAGCTGGTCGAGGAGGAAGAGGAGAAGCCACAGCCCCATCTAGAGGAAAAACTTTTTTTGGGGGGTGGGGTTGTTATCGTCCATCTGTCGTTACCGAGGTGAACTGGTCAATACATCGTGATATTAAATTGAGGCCATATGGCCCAGCCCTAGTTTGAAGCCTGGATTGAGCAGTATTTGATGATGTTTGTTGGTCTGCTGAGACCGAGAGGAGAGAGGGCAGCCAATGATCTTGTGTGCTGCCTTTACTACTCTTTGGAGCCTCTCGCTATCTGCCATGGTGCACATACCATGCCATACTGTTATGCAGTATGTCAGCAGGTTCTCGATGGATGGGCGGTATAATGTCAGCAACAGGTGTGGGTGGAGGAGAGGTGGAGACCAAGTCCTCTGTGTACCTGTTCGGACGATATGCAAACTGGTGAGGGTCAGAGCCTTGGGGGAGGTAGTCTTTGATGAGCTGGAGAACCAATCTCTCGAAGCACTTCATGATTACCGGAGTGCGGGCCACAGGATGGTAATCATTTAGGGTGGAGATGGGAACTTCTTCGGATTCTTGTCAGAAAGAAGTATTGTATGCTTCTAAACCATGCCGCTGGCTGGTAACACAAACCATGCATCCTCAATACATAACTCCCTCAACCTGCCAAGCCAGCTCACCCCTGAACGAGTCAGCTGTTACTGCCTCGCTTGGCAACTCGGGGTGTAACAGAGGCGGGCCGACTTCTACGCTTCCTGCCACAGATGAGATCAAAATTTAACTTTTTCGACCTACAGGCAAAATGCTATTATCAAAGAACTAACTACAAAATGTAACAACACCATCATACTGTGGGGGATGATGTGCGGAATGATTTCTTTACAGGTAAACAGGACAGCTTGTCAAAGTTAATATGAAGTTGGATAAGTACAAGGCAATTCTGGAGGAAAACCTGTGAAAGGGCACAGACTGCTAGTTTAGTATGTTCACCTTGCAGTTCACCAGAGAGACAATGGAATCGTTTAGATCAAATGGTAAATGACCTGTACTTCTATAGTGCTTTATTTAGTCCCTGAGGACCCCAAAGGGCTTCACACGACATTCATTCATTCACCCATTCTAGCCACAGCTGCCCTGACAGAAGCGAGGTGGCCCAACATGCACCACCGGGCCCTCTTACCACCACCAGTAGGCAAGGCGGGTGAAGAAGCCAGGGACACAACATCTGAGAGGGTGGAGCCGCGGCTTGAACCGGCAACTCTCCGGTTGCAAGACGAACTTCTAACTCCTGAGCCGCAGTCGCCCTAGTCCTTTTAATGTGTTAGAAAGACCCAGTCAAAGCCCTGACCTAAATCCACTCAAAACTGTGCCTCAGGACTTAAAAATGGGTTTTCACTGATGGTCTGTGTCCTATCTGACTGAGCTTGACCTGTAATCCACAGAAAAAGTGTTTGAGATATCCCCCAAAGTCTAGCTGTAACTGTAATCAAAGATGTTTTTTATTTATTAAAAATACTATTTACACTCTACAATTAACATGACTTTGGATTGGTCTATTAAATAAAATTCCAATAAATACATGGAAATTAGTGGCTGTAATGTACCAGAAGATTCAACAGATTTTTCTACAGCACTATGTTTTGCTGTTGCCGTTTAAAATCTGTACTGGGGGAAAAAAATCTATATATTACCCCAAAGCACTGACTTCATGAAACTTTCCCTTTCAGCTTAAGCTCAGTCTTAGTATGGCTTCATGTTTATCCTAACATTTTATCTACTCTGGCCTTTTGGCAAGCCCTCCTGTGGCCATGGATTATCCAGCGCTCCGCTCTCCCTCCCGGTCGTCATAATCACACATGTCTAATCTTATCAAACCTCAGCTTTACCCCTGCCAATCAGCTCCTGTGCTGCGCTCTTTTTCACCACTTGCTCGCCTGTTACTCAAATACACTCTCTTTTATGCCCCTCCTACACCCCCACCCTCCTGCTCCTAACCCTCTTTTTTTCTCCATCTTTATCTTCTGCTTCCTTCCCCGTTATGGCATCAGGGTCAACCTTGACCCGTCCAAGCGCCAGGGCTCAAACAAATCAGTCTCGGGTTGTACTCTTCCACAAGGATCAAAAACAGTTAGTAAGTTCCCATGTCTCTCGCTTCTTTCTTGTCTGCCTGTGCTGCCCCCATCTGTTTGGCTTCTCTCACTGGAATGGACTCAGTTCTCCCCAGTGCCTGACTGTTGTGTGCATGGCTTGTGCATATTCTTCATTCTGTCCAGGTGCCCACACACTTGCTTTTCAGCATGGGTGAAGTCAATTATTATTTTTGCTTTCATGGTCCAACTGGTTATAGAATGTCATCTCATGCATAAACCATAGAGTTGCTGTGCTGTGATTTCATTTTGTGAAACAAAATGATCAATATGTATAAGTTGCACAGAGGTAACATAAAGCACTGAGTTCATATATGCATGCTGTATGACGTGTGACTTCCACAATGAGGATACATGTTTCTATAGGACCAGGACAGCATTCTTCACATCACTTGCTTGTTTTGAGGCTCATTTGGTTTCACTGATATCCACCGCTGAATGCCATCTCATCTGACAACTGAGGATTATTTAAAATGCTTATTGTACTCTGGTGGATTTAGTTCTTACTCTGTCTGTCTGCCCTTCAGGGTCACAAATGAATCTGAGGGAATCAGGAGATTTGCGGTCACAAGGTGAGCTCCACCACCTGCTTTAAGAGACAATGCTTGGCACAAATATTAAGTAACTTTGTGTTTGGTTCATTATGTCTTTGATGTAACGTCTTGGCAGTAAATCTTATACTGTGTCAAAGTGTGGTTGTTTCTTTTTAAATGTTGCCACAGTTTTACAGAAACTGCACAGAACTGCCTGGCACCTCCTTTAGATGCTTGGTCACAAATGTCTGTGGAATATTGTCCCAGTGTCTTACAAACAGCATGCCCAAGTTCATCTTACAGCTGATCAGAGGGGTTGAGGTCATGACTGCGGGTGGCCCATTCCATGCTCCCCACACCCAATTTCTGGAGATATTACCTGATAACCCCCCCCCCTAGATATCTTAAAAGGCAGAGTTTGGCTATTTGGGATTCCCACTTGTCTCAAGTCTCTTCCCAACATCTTTCTGCCTCATACGATGACAAGCTTTGCTTTTCCAGTGAAGGATATGCCGCTCCGCACCACAACACAGGCTACACTAAAAGCTATTGCCCGAGAAGGTTTGGCAAGTTTTTCTCAATTCTGCTGCTCAACCAAGAAATGCATTTTCTCACAAATGTGGCACCATTTTGTTTTTGGTGCCACACTTTTGAGAAAATGCAAACAAAAAAACAAAATCCCACAGCAATTTCTGATAAAGATCTCTTTCACATTTATATCAAGCAGAGTACTACAGCAAAAGCCGTAATGCTCCACTTGTGATAGTAAATCTGTTGGGCTTCTACTTGGTACTCAGACACCTGGCAGATCCCTGAGGTCTTGCGGCCAGAGTTTCCTTGCAGTTACCCCAACAAGACTGAAAACAAAGGGTGAAAGGGCGTTTTCCTCTGTGGCTCCACGATTGTGGAACTCACTACCTCTTGATTTGAGACTAGTGGATTCCTTGGTCTCTTTTAAAGCCCAGCTAAAGACCTATCTTTTTAAAATGGCTTTCTCTTAATTGTTATGTTCATTTACTATGTCTTGTATCTTGTTTGCCTTTTATTGTAAAGCACCTTGGGATTTATATCTTGAAAGGTGTTCTATAAATACAATTTTACATACTTACTTACTTACTAATTCTGAGCGCCGCACTGCCAGACAGGACACACACAAAAAAAGAGATTTAAGCTTTCTTCTCCCTTACATGTTTGTTTCTCTACTACAAAAAAATATGATCCTAGTGAGTTAAAAAAACAAATGTGGCACCATTTACCTGGAAATAAACAGGCTTTCAAACAGTTTAAGATGTATTGTTATAAAATAAGGTTGCATCAAAAAAAAAATTACCAAATCGTCTGACTGTTTGCGCTAAATTTTCTTACAGCACTCCTAATGTCTGAACTATCCTCCCCTAGTTGCCATCTACCTGGGTATCAAAAAGCGTCCGAGCCCCGGGCCGTCGGACGTGGCTGGAATCTGAGAGGTGGTGGGCGGCGGGACCCTGCGGAGGTGGTACTGGCTCTGCGGGAGGCAGCGCTCGGATGTGGCTGCCAGGTCCACCATTCGGGCCCCTTTCTGCTCTCCTGTACCCACGGCGTGGCAGGGGGTCGCGTGGCTTTTGAGGCCGAAGTGTGCCATCTATCCACGGGCACCTCTGAGACTTCTAATGGGGTACGCTACACACGACTCTGGGGGGCACCACTAGCTTTTCGAGACATTGCTACCCAAATATCGAAGGACCTTGAGCTTTGAGCCAGGGGGAGTGTTTGTGTTCGAGTGTGTGTTTTTGTGTGTTTATGTGTGAGCGCCAAGTGAATTGAAGAAGGGAAGGGGGGAACAGAGACGGGGCAAGGGGCTGGACCCTTTCAAGAATACCCCCTTTGCACACACACATAGACTCACACACACCTGAGCAGTAAGGTAACGCTGACCAGAGTACCCCACCCTCCATCCAATCACTGCACCGCACCCAGCTCAGCCAGCTTCTTCACTGAGCTACTGCAATCACTGGATCTGGATCAGATGGAATCTAGTTAAATATTTTCTATTGCTACTGTTAGCCATAACGACTCTTTATTTTGCTATGCTCTGATCCTTGTTTTTCCCTACTGTCTGTCACTCTCATCTCCACAGAAAGGCTATCAGACCTCACTGACCACCTAGTCCTTTTTTAAGCTCTTTTTATATGACAGTCACATGTACTGTTTCATTCTATTTTGCTTACTTACAGACATTCACACACATGACAACATGTCCGATTTAGTGATCCGATGGGCAAATGTGAAGAGTTGCATTGCATTGACTCATGTGCACAGTCTGGCAACGACTGAGATTAAGGTCATTGGGAGTTGATGTTTTTGTAGCAACCAATAAGAGGCTAATGTGGAGTAACAATAGCTAATCAGTGAGGTATTCTAAGTCCAAAAAGCCAATGAGATTTTCAGGTTCATAAACTTTCCAGTAGGCATTGTCTAATTGAAATTCTCACAGTATAACGTTTTCTAAAAATACCACATCATCACTGTAATAATGCAGACTGAAGGCAAAAGTGCATAACATGATCTACTTACTTATATTAAAAAAAGAAAAGCATCAACTATATCTTGTGCACTTAAAGTTGTATTTTACATGTATATATGGCATACGTTATGTCTCACATTTTAGTGTCCATGTATTTCCATACAGCCAACATTGTCGTTTTCTGTAAAAGAAAAGTGTAGCAGTCTTCTTTTAGCCATCTTATTGCCAGTGTGCAGCTACAGGTTGGAGAGCGTACAGTGCTTTTACCCAGGGGTTTGTTCAGTCAGAGAAAACTAACAGCACTATAAACTGTTGGCATTTTAATAGTTTTCAAGATGTCACTTTTAAAAACCTTGGTCTACCTAGGGATCAGTAAACTCCCCATATCTATGTGCCAGAATGACAAAAATTTGTTTTTCTGAAAAACAAATCTATTACTCATTATTTTTCCCACTTAAACGAAACAGGGTGTTATAGTAAGCCTAATGACTAATGAATTTGCCTGATGAGTTTAGTATATACAAATCTTCACCACTGTGTGTTTTCTCCTCTTGAAAACTGACTTGTTACTTTCATTGTTGCCATCTACTGTGTTTATCATGTCAACAACTGCTTTCTCAATCTGTTGACCAATCCAATGCTTCGTCTGCATTGAGAAGAATTCCCTTCCTTCAGCCAGCAGACCAACAGCACCCAGCCACAGCACTCTGTGGGGCTCATTCTGGAAAATTATTAGAATGAATTCAAGCTGAAGGCACAGAAGAATACAATGTAAAATGTTCATAGTTGTGAAACTTGACTTGGGAACTATTTGAAGTTAAACGTTATTGAGGTTAGAGATAAGTTTTTGTACCACTTTTCAACTGAACTCAAATAATGATTTGTAGTTTGTTCTTAAACAGCAATTATTTGTCAAAAAGTCTGTGTTTTACTAAACTGTGGGAACAGCTGATCATTCCAGGTGTATGGTTATGGATATAGACACTATCCATTTGTTCAAATTTCTCAGTTAAGAGAACCTATGTTTACCTGTTTGAATATCTAAAGAATGAGGAATCCCTAATATAGCTGAAATGTGTTCCTTCTGTAAGCTGAAGGCTCAGCCTTACAAACAGGGTGAGGAACTTACTCATCCAGGGGGAACTGGGAGTAGAGCCACTGCTGCTCTGCATTAAAAAAAGTCAGTTTAGGTTAGTTAGGGTGTCTGATCAGGATGCCACCTGGACTGCTCCATTTGGAGGTCTTTCAGGCACATCCCACTAGGAGGAAACCAAGAACAAGCCGGAGGGACTATGTCCCCCTTCTGAGTGTCTGGGATTCATCCCTGGACCTGTTGCCTCCACTGTCTGATCTCAGATGAGAAGAAGACGTATGCACAAATGTTTGGAATCTTTCAACCAAAGCCAACTCACCAAATTTGCCCTTTGAATCAATCTTTCACCACTTGGGAGAAAAAAGAAATAACACTGCGGCTCTAGTGTACTATCAATGCAATGCAACTCTTCTAATGACTATGTTCTGTGCCATGTGATCTCACCTTACTCATCATCTCTAGTCGGTGGGAAACACCAAAACATGGATCAGCCAAGCAGCAGCACCTCTCATTCCACCTCACCCTTCCATGCTGAGGTCATGTACTCTCCCAAATCTGCACCTCTTTTCCCCTGTGGCCCAGTATAAGAACTGCTTAGTCCATTATTGATGACTGTGGAGATCAGGGGGAGGGTTCTTTATCTGGACAGGCACAATGGAGGCAATGTGGATACAGTTTTCTTCTTGTTAGTCCAGTTGCCTTTAAAGTAAACACCCCCCAGCGCCTTCATACAGTACTTATTTAATGTAAAAAAGGAAAAAAAAAACTGAGAAAGCTTTCTATGCTCCCTCCCTGTTTTAGGTGAACAATGTACTGTGATATTTGCGTAGACTACAGAGGTCATATTGTTTGGCTGCTGATTTACTGTTAAAACTTTCTCTCAGTTGTGGTTTTAGTCATGGTAACCCAAACTAACCAACCCCATTCCACCTCCACCCCCACATGTCCACACCCATCAGGAATTCACCAACTTCCTTGACTTAACCTCATCTGTCCTTCGCCTTCATACACACCAAGAACTTTTTGTATGAGTCACAGTGAGCGTTTTGGCTTCATTCCCCCCACAGGGAAACAATCAGCCGTATTTCACTCTGTCCTGTCGTGTGGAATCTTCTCGGTCCTGTTTGGTGTGTGCTGCTTCTGGGAGTCCAACAGGGGAGCTGCTGTCCCCCTCAGGTTGAAAAACACACACCAACATGGACGCCAGGAGTCTGTCCTTGTCCTCTCCCTGGACGGTTTTCATTGTGGTGTATATTAGCATTAGGTAATATAGACCTCAATGCACTTTGCTTTGACTTGAATCAGCTCCCTCCAGTGTACCTGTTTAGGTAATGCCCAATACTAGTCACTGGAGGGCGCCAATGTCTTAAATGTGAAACACTTCAATTTGTGGATATTTGCACAGGTACTTTATTTATTTTTTAGAATAATATCATTAAAAAACAGGATTTATATCAGTCAGTTGATGGCTGTATATAAAATATATGAATATAGTATATATCTTAGAGCTCAAGGTTTATTTATAGTTAGATCGAGGGAAGTAATTGTAGATTAAAACAGTTTCTGTCAGTGATATGGGGGAGCAAAACCAACCTGCAATCCTGCATGACTTCAGAGTTTGGATCCTAATGGGGGAAAAAATGATGCACACCTTGGATTGGAGGTTTTATGAAATGCAGACACTGTCCGTTTGTACAAGCAAATTATTAAATGAAGCTCCACCCACCCCAACCCTTCCCCCTTTCAACACAAACAAACAGAAGGGCTCCAGTGAGATACAGTGACTTTCTTCCACCTCGTTTGATGATAGAGATTTAACTTGAATTCACACCAATCCTGCTAACGCCATGGCACGGTCAAAAAGGCCCGAGTTGCAAGCAAGCCATAGAGAAGCTATACTACTGGTGTCTGACCTTAAATATGTGTGAAAAAATTACAAGATAATAACTTGGAGTCATACAACTCACTATTATTGTTTAATATGGGGTGACTTTGTCTTGAAGTGTGAAGAATTACTGTGAAGAATTTTTCGAGGAATATGTGTTGAGGAAGAGAGACCGGTCTGGTTATTGGGAACAGAACAGTATTACAAGCCCAGTATGCTCGGTATTTTACACCAACTTCATTTCTAAAGTAATTTTCAGAACTGCTGATGTTATATGCAAAACAAAGTTAAGAATAGTCATAGTTTGACTCTGTTCTGCTGTTAAATTTCTTCCCACAGAAGCAAAATGTCAACTGAGACTGGGTGGTTGTGGTATCTGAAGAGAACGTGGAGATGAAGTTGAATAAAATTCACTGATGTTGGCATTATTGTCCTTCGTTTTTGTGTCTGTCCGATGTGAGTATTTCCTCTGGTTTTGGATTAGTTTGTTCTTTTGCCACCTTGTAGCCCCATATTACAGTCTTGTGCCAACCACTGGCTACCATTTGGCGCTTATGTACAGTCATTAGCAGAGACTGGGTTCCTACACAGACTGGAAAAGCCTGGAATTAGATTTTAGTAGTTTCCGGATCTGAATAAATATGGGAAAATAAAATACTTGTTATCCTTCCTTCCTTTCTTTTTTATTGCATCCCACTTTCCTTGTGTCCTTTCTTCTTTCTATCTTCGTATCTTTCTTTCCTTCTGTCCTACCATCCTTTTGTCCATCCTTTTCTATCAACCCTTCCTTCATTACATCCTACCTCTGTTCCTTTCTCATATCCGTATTTTCTTCCTTCTTGTTGTTCTTTGTTCTTTTTTTCCTTTCTTGTCAATTCTGGCTTTCTTCCATTTGTCCTCTAGCCCTTCCTTCCTTCCTCCATTTTCTCATTCCTTCTCTTGTCATCTATTATTTTCTTGTGATTTGTTCATTACTTTATTTCTTACTTCCTTTCTATCCTTGCTTCCTTGTGACCTTCCTTTCTATTCTTCCTTTCTTTCCTTATTCCTTACCTACATTCTTTTTATCCTTCCTTTCTTTTTGTCCTCATCTACAGAATGTATATAGATATCCCATAGATTTAAAGTGAACTTCACTGTTTTATATTTTAAACTCAAAAGGCTGAGAACCGTTTAAATAAAATTGTGTAGGAACCCTGGATAACACACCTATCAAATGAAAAGTTGTCTCTCACAATATAATAGCAATGATCTAATCTCTGGGTTCTAAACTGATTGAAGTCACCTCAAGGTTACAAAAACATGCAATAGATTTCAATGGTATTTATTCAACATAATCACCTTTGTTACTTCATTAAGCTAGTATAAGGAAAGTTGGTGGTGCTAATTAAAGCATGTAATTAAGGCAAGGCAAGGCAATTTCTTTTGTATCGCACATATTCAACAACAAGGTGAGTCAAGGTGCTTTACATGTGCTTTACAAGGGGTGAAGTAAAAATAGCAGTGAAACACAGACAAGGCATATAAAGTAAAAACAGCAATCAAGGCATTACAAAACATATATTGTAAAAATAGCAAGAAACACACACAAAACATGATACATCAAAACATTACTCAAAGGCAGCTGTAAACAGATACGTTTTCAGTTGTGATTTAAAAGAACTCAGTATTTGTTCCAGATTAGAGGAGCATAGAAACTGAAAGCTGCTTCTCCATGTTTGGTTCTGATTCTAGGGATGATTAGTAGACTGGAATTAGAGGACCTGAGAGGTCTGGTGGGTGGTTGGTATAGTAACAGTAGATCTTCAACATACTGTGGTGCTAAGCCATGTAATGACTTGTAAAGTAGTGTAAGTTTTTAGAAGTGTATTCTCTGAGCTACAGGGAGCCAGTGTAAGGACTTTAGAACTGGGGTGATGTGCTCTACTTTCCTGGTTCTAGTGAGGAACACGAGCAGCAGCATTCTGGATCAGCTGCAGCTGTCTGATTGACTTTTTAGGCAGACCTGTGAGGACTTTGTTGCAGTAATCAATCCGAGTAAAGATAAATGCATGGAAGAGTTTTTCCAGGTCCTGTTGCAACATCAGTCCTTTAATCCTATAAATGTTCTTCAGATGATAGAAGGCTGACCTTGTTATTGCCTTTATGTGACCCTGGAGGTTCAGGTCTGACTCCATTACGACACTTACATTACTACAGTTAATGGGTAATTATCAAGTGTTACCACAGTTGTAATAGCCAGTTTTGACTGTTGACTGGATAAACATGCAGATGGCAGCAATGAATGTTGCTATTCATCAGCCTGGGAAGGTCTCTAAAGCAATTTCCAAACATTGTAAAGTCCTACATTATACAGAGCAATATCATTTTTAATTCAAACTGTAATGGTGAGAAATGAAAAAAATGTGCTTCACCACTCCACTGGCCTTAGTTAGCATAGAAAATATTTACGTTTATGACATTAATATTAGTATATTATAGTTACTTGTTTGACAAGCAATACTTTTTAAGACAACCTCGTACTCTAAAAGAGCCTAAAAGATGGTGTCTGAACAGGTGAGACCAAAGTAGAGGTGTTTGGCAAAAATATACTGTGCCGTATTTAGCACATACCGAAAAGCTCAATGGCTACTAATACATTCTATTGGCGGTCAAGCATGGTTGTTGTGTTGGACATTGAATTCATCTGTCTAACAAATAATTGTAGAGTTAAATTTTAACCCATCTGTCTGACAGCTGAAGCTCAACTGAAACCTGCTAATCTATAAAACAATTATCCCAGCATAGCAGCAGTTCTACAATAAAAGAAAAAAAGTCTGATGGAGAAGCAGTGGTGGGACCTAAGAGAGCTGTCCAGACACAAATACCTGCAAAACAGTAAAATGATGAGTGGACCAAAATACATCAACAACAATGTAAAAGACTGAAAAGTGATTAAGAAAGACAACTTTTTAGAGATAAGAGTTGCTAAAGGTGGCTCTGCAAACTTAGATATACCAACCAACCAAAACCAATCAACAAACAAGAGTACTCTGACCATTTTATAATGGGGCACTTTTTATTGAACAGTATGAACATGTTTATTAATCATCACTTTTTATTACAAAAAGTAGGTGACGTCACGTCTGCCAGGAGAGCCCAGCTCAGTGGAGGTTGATCCCAGGATGTTACCAATCATCAGGGGAGAACGTTGGAAAAAAAAAAGTCAAAAGGATCAAGAAAAGAAAAAAACTGGAAGGAAGAAAAGAGTTTAGCAGAGGCAAAAGTCTCTAGGAGAGCAGCTGTTCTCTGCACGCCCATCAGCTGGCTCAATTGCACATGAATGGTCACAGGAAAACAGGAAGATTGTCCCTCTTTACTTCTGAGCGGGGATCATGCCGTCAATGGCCTCTCCCTTCTCAAGCTTCTTCTCCATCTCAACCATAAGCTTGACACCATCAACCACCAGCTGGACCTGCTGCACCTCAGAGGAGCCCAGACGGTCAGCGTTGGAGATGTCAAACACGCCACCCACGGATGCAGTGTCCACACCGCCTGAAGAAGAACCGGAAGGGATACGAGTCTGAAAACTAGATCTTGCAGTTCTCTGTACTCTGCTAGGATCTTACTCAACTGGTAAAGCTGATCTACAAATGGTCAAAATAATACAGTCTGTAGTTACCTGTGCCACGCTTCTGCAGGCGCAGCCTTGTGAGGATCTCCTCAAATTTGGGATGTGTGCTCAACTTGGGCAACTTGACATGGACACCTCCACGCAGGCCAGTTCCCAGATTGGAGGGGCAGGTCAGGATGTACCCGAGATGCTCGTTCCACATAAAGCCATGGTTGTGTTTCTTGAAGATCTCCTCAATCTTTTGAGTCATGGACAGATAGTTAGACCAAAATGATTTCTTCACTTACACGAAGACGCTTTTTTAAATCCTCTCATCACCTACCTTCTGCAGACCAACGCAGAAACGCCTGAAGACCTCCCTCATGTTGCCACCCTTCTGCATGGAGATGACACGCAGGTGATCCTCCTCGTTCACCCAGACCAAGAAGGTCTTGTCGTCATTGTGCCTAAGAGAACACAAAAAAAACCAACGGAATTAAAGAAATACTTCAAAAAGAAAAATTGTCATGGACTTTTTTGGTGAGTGTTTTATGTGTCCTGACTATTATCTGGGTACACTCACCAGATGCCTCTGCCGTCGGGCCAGTCGCGGGCCATACCAGCGCAGGTCAGCAGGGGAGACACGGGCTTATCAAACAGGAAGTGATCAGTGATGAGCTGCTCTTGCTCAGCGTCAGTCATGGACTTCAGGGGATAGTACTTTCCCTTGAACTCACCATCCAGACTTGTCAGAGCTGCAGAGGCAGACAGTGTGTCACGGTAGCTACACAAAGGAAGGCAGATTGTTTTGGTATGATAACTAATAATTGATTAATAAGTAATAAAAGGGAAAGAACAAAAATACAAATGTAGTTTTTTATTGGTATCTAACTGGGTTTACCGTTTAACACAACCCAATCAGAATCAGAACCCAATCAGAATCAGAAAGGTTTTATTGCCGTGTGTGAACCGGTTCACAACATTAGGACATTGCTGCTGTACTTTGTGCAAACATAAAAACAACATTTCTAAGCATGCAAAAAATAAAAATTAAATGGGGTAAAAAGATTAATATACATATGAGTGCAGGTTCGGATCAGTGCAAAATCAGACAGGTGCCAAAACAACACAGGGTCATGTGACTGAAACAGAGAGGGTGGTGGGAACAGTCTAAGGGTTATTGTTCATGAGTCCAACAGCGGGGTGGAAGAAACTGTTCTTATGTCGACCTGGACCAGGTCAAAAAGTGTCCAGGGCGAGACGGGTTGGCTGTGATCTGACCTGCACGCCCAGTCCGCTACTTATAGGTTTTTTTTCTATTCAACCCTTTTCTCTCTAACTAATTATAGCTTACCCTCAACGGCCAGCTTCTCAATAGCTCTACGCTCGCCACGGCTGTTGTGGGGGGGCAGGGTGAATCCCTTGATGCTGCGACCAGTACGAACACGACTGGACAAGACATAGTTGGGGTCCAGGTCATCACCACCCTATTCAAAAAGTTGCAGAATTTCAGTGTCATTCTAGTGGTGGTGTTCATGTAGAAAGCTCTATATATCCTTTATAGATTGGTTTAAAACTCACTTTATTATAGAGCTTTTGCTCCTTGATAGTCATAGGAACCGTACCTTCAGGTTTTCAAAGTTGAGGTCAGTCTTGTGCTTGTCAGTGGGCTTGTATCCACCATGACGGTCAGAGATGACGGGGTCAAGAAGCTCCTTGAAAACCTCATAGGACTCCTCGTCACCAGCGACGCAGCCAACAGTCATGATGAAGGGGTGACCTAAAGAACAGGAGTAAGTACCGGAGGAGAACGTTGATTAGATCTTAGCAGTTTTGCATGAAACTAATACTACTAAATCATATTTGACTACTGTTCAGTGACTCCATTTCCTCACCAGGGTTGTCAACACCAGTCTGGATCACATCATCCAAAGTGTAACCACTTGGTGTCTGCTTGTCCCTCAACTTGCCATATATGTCCTTAGTCAGAACCTTGGCCATATGGTTGTTGTGCTTGGACAGGTCTGGGAACTCCTCCTCAACTTTGTAGTTGAGTTTGAAGTTGTTGTGGGTGTTTCCGAAAGGCATGATTGCTTTCTAACACTATATAGAGAAAAAAACATTTATTTTTTTAAAAGAACGAACACAAACCTGCATCTTGAGCTGATCATGAGCTAACATGTAATCTGACTCGATTTTAAAGGGAATCAGAATAGCTGTGGAACTGTATTCATGATTTAGACACTTGAGATATTCTCCGGGACAGCTGCAAAATTTAAATGCTGCCTGCTGAGGAATCCTGGTAACACGTGTCACTCAGACTGAGGCTCAGATGTCATGCTGAAATGGAGGGTAGAGGGAGCAGCGCCTGATCTTTGGGTATTTTTAGCCCTGTGTTCATCTCACTGTATACCCTTTATGTACTCAGCCCATACAGGCAGTGCTTTAATAATTTAGGTGAAGGTACAAAGTTTTGAAAGTATATCTCACACCGTTCTACCAGATCAGACACAGAGATACTGACAGTTGCCATTATACTGAACCTAAGACCAAATTTTGATGAATTAGAGACAAATTTCTACCGAAACTGCACCCACCAACAAAATTAACTTTCTTAGACCTAGCTTTGAACTTTAGTTCTGCTTTCTCTAGTCATTGTGTAATGCAATACATTTAACTTAATATAAAAAAGACAGATTTAAGTTAGGCTGTTATTTAATCAAATTAAAGCTTTGCAGAGTGAACAGATCTACAGTTATTACCAGGACATAAATGACAAAATATTTTCTTAAGTAAACGTAGACAGGTGGCAAAATTCTGTGAATTGACAAACCTAGGGAATTAATTTAGGAAAACACATTCTGCAGATGCAAAAAGACTAACTGTAACTTTAACCTTAGTTATATTTATAGCCATCTAGGTTTAAAGTAATCCTCTGCCGTGGATTTAAAGCAATATGCTATCTTGTTTAAAGAAACATATATATATATATAGTGCAGTAAATATATCTGTACTTCCTTGTCTTCATCTTCTTTAACATCAAAACATTATTGTGTTATATATGTTTACCTGCACACAAGACAAGAACAGAGGTAACAGTCCTTGGGATCAGATCCTGTTCACCACAGCCAAAATAGGGGTCACCCAGCTCTGGAGGTCCCTGCTCCCTGTTTAAATAGTGGGCAGACATCAGCCATTCGTTTGGCCATTTTAGTGCCTGCTGAGCTCTCATTGGCTGGTTTCTGTACTGATACTCTGAACAGTTTATGAAAGGGGTGCCTTTGCAACACTGTCATCCAAGATGGTTACCACAGCTGGACCCCCACCAGGACCCATACATAGCCCCAGTAGGATGGATGAGGGGGGGTGGGGTGTTGGAGGTGCAGATGATACAGTTGGGGGGGTTCAGCAAGTAAAGAACTAAAAGCTTGTGGTTTGCCAGGCGTGCCAGAAAGACCATGGATCCTTGTGTTGGGTCTGAATATTAGAAAGAGTTTGTCTTCTTCTCCCTTGTGAATAGCAGGGATGTATAAATTGATGCTGCCTGGCAACACTGTTTATTTATCAGACCAACTTTTCTCTCGATTTCAGGGATGATGAGTAGTGAGTGTTCATCAAAACTGCTTCCCCTGTAACAGAATCCTTCTTTATGATGATCTGTGTTCTCACGCTTTAGTTAAGTTTTTAAATGGTACATGGGCTGAATTTATAGAACATTTTCTAGTCATTTTGAGCACTCAAAGCACTGCACTACACCCAACTGCACTCATTTATACTGATTCACTGATCGGTAGGTAACTTGGCATTATGTGCTTTGTCCAGGGGAACATTAACATATGACAGGAGGAAGCAAGAATTGAATCAAGAACATTCCAATTTTGAGAGTATTCCGAATATTCATAATATGCACACGTCTTGCCTCCGACTGGCTAACAGCAATGCGACTCTTATGCTGCTTCTGAACAAATAACTAACTTAATTTACTTCATGGGGGTGTTCCAAGACAAATTCCAACAGTTTTTTCCTCACCTCTTCTTTCTTAGGTAGAAAATCCTACATCGCTTCGTTATCTCCCAAATAACACAAGCCTGAACGTGTTCTGCATGTTGTGGTGCAGGTTGTATGCTTAGCTTCTACTAGCAGAGACGTGCTCTGCACCCTCCTGGCCCCAAAATAATACTAACTTTCTCTGCTACGTATAAGAGACTGGCTTTTTCAGACTTGTGCATTTTTGTCATCTTTGTTCTTTCTGTGTCTAATGCAGGCTATGGGGATTGGAGAACATGTTTACGTGCTGCAAGCATATGCAACTCAGAGTGACAAATTGTATTTCAAAAAGAACAAGTATTAGATGTTTTTTTGTGAATGAGAGCTTTAAAATTGTTTTATGCAAAAAAAAAATAGTTTCACAAACCACAAAGTGTGTTGCAGAGTCTGTAATCAATATACCATAATTCATTCCAGGACTGACTAATTCATATATTAAAGTTTTTTGCTTGTCTAATTCTGAGGTGGTCCTAATGCCAGAAAAGAATAAACAGTGCTTCCTTTTGTGTTTGTTTATCTCTGTTGGTCACTGGCCAAGAGGAAGTATACAGGGACAGATCATCAGTCCATCAAAGAAACACTCAGGACAAACCATAATCTGCGTACACACAAAACCAAGGGCAATTTAGAACAACTAATAAACCAAGGCAGTTTTTGGGAATCCAGGAGGAAGCTGCAGTACCTGGACAGAACCCTTGCATGGAAGTGATGAACCCACGTCCTTCTTGAAGCAACTCTACAGTGTTTTCAACTGCGTCACCATGCAGCCCTTAATAAAGTGTGTATTTAAATTAAACCGTTTTAAGGTTGTGGTCTGGGGAAATGCAAGAGACAATTTAGTGCAAATAGACTCATTCAACAAAACTCTGTAATGATGAGGGCAAAGGTTTTCAAGTCAAGTTTATTTATATAGCACATTTTCAGCAGTAACAACTGCTGTGTAGAACATAAGAAGCTCCAACAGGTTAGAGGGGGCTAAGCCATTTAAACATTTAAAAACAAACAGCAAAACTTTAAAATGAATCCTGAAAGAAACAGGGATCCAGTGACGTGATTTTTACACGGGTGATATATTCGGTCCGTTTTGTGGCAGTCAGTAGACGAGCAGCTGCATTTTGGACCAGCTGATGGGCGACCCAATTCAATTCAGTTTATTTATATAGCGCCGATTCACAACAGATATCATCTCAAGGCACTTAACAAGAAGTCATTTCAATACATTTATACAAACATTCCAATCAGTTAAAAAGTTTCCTATTTAAGGAATCCCAGTAGATTGCGTTAGCGACGGTGGAGAGGAAAAACTCCCCTTTAACAGGAAGAAACCTCCAACAGAACCAGGCTCAGTAGGAGCGGCCATCTGCCACGACCGTCTGGGGGTTTGAGAAGACAGAGCAGAAACACAGAAGGAACAGAAGATCTGATATAAGAGAACTTTCTGTTACAGAAAGTAAAAAGTTGATAACAGGACACGGTTACTGGGAGCATCATCCCAGTTGATGCCCCCCGTCCAACAGGGCATTGTAGCCAAGCAGGATACCAGACCAGGTGTAGCCAATTGGCTATTTGCACAATATGGCAGCCACTAACTTCCGGTCAAAGTGTGTGATGGACGGGACTTCCGGCTGCTTCCCGGCCGGTCCTGTCAATCAACCTTGTTTGTTGTCAAAGAAAGCTAGCGAGCGGAGGAAAAATGAGTTTGTTCGGTGTCCAGAAAAGGAGATTGACCTATGAATGGGTTAAGACCTGAGCTAAGACCCGGTGTGTGGGAACGTAGGCTACGGCTGGAGGAGAGCCTTGCTGCTGCAGGTCCAACTGAGGACTCTTCAGGATCGGAGATGGAGGTGGTGGCTCCCAATCACGATTATTGTCTTTCACCGGCAACTGGGGTAATGGCCAACGAGTTGCAAATGGAAAACGACTCCCTCCGGAGACAACTTGAGCTGGCACGGGGTCAAATAGAGAGACTGGAGGTGAGGACGCGTTTCTGTCTAGAGCGCTTTGCTGGCTCAGATGACCAGATTCGCCATTATACCAGGTGAGTTTGTATTATAATATTCTGTATTTAGTTATAGTAAAGTGTGCATGTAGTATTCAAAGTAAAGTCAGGGTTTCATCTAAAACAATGCTGAGAAACTATGTATATATTTTTTTTGTTTTTGTGTTAGCAACTCGCTTACAGCTGAATAGCTAGAAGGTGGCTTTTTTACGGTTAATTGAAATTAAACTTTGCAGTTTTGCTCATTTTTTGTGTGGTGAGAATTTCTGTGGCTTTAATAGACAACTTTACCATACAACGCGGCGTGCATAAACTGGGTTTATGCTGTGGCTGTTATTGCAGCATCCAGAGATCTCAGAGATCCGGGTATCTGTTTAACCTCTTACCCCCCGCCTGAACCCAGCGCA
>OY747715.1:48417738-48452738 GCA_963556495.2 Valencia hispanica
AGAAAAAAAGGCTAAGAAACTGTCATATAGATTTTGTGAAGGTGCTGCAACACTAGAGGCGAAAGGTTTGGAGATCCTATTAAAAACCTAAAAAAGAACATGAGGTCTGTCACTATTACTGGCCACAACTTTTGTCAGTTCAACTAAGAAACAATAAAATGATTTTATTGATTTCACAAGCTTTTATCTGCAAATACACCACATTTATTTAAAGAGCCAAACAGTGTTGACCTGTGCAGCCATCCTTGAACTTTCAGACTCTGCCAACAGCTGCCAGTGTTGACAAAGCATATTTGTGCTAAGAAGATCTTTTTCCTTTGACATTCCCATTGCTGACAATAGAATATAATGAAGATTTTACCGATACCCACCTATGTTTTATAGCAATCAGTCTGCCATTTGGTTTGATACAATCATTTTATTTGGACTTCTGCACAGATTGTATCACTCTACGAAATGTAGTTAGCAATTTTTGTCAAAGAAAAACAGTTATTTGATAACCAAACTTTTTCAGCTAAAAAGCTTCTTTCCAGTGGACTAAGTTGTAGGGGTAGCTTCCTAGAAACCGCTGTGCAATGTTTGGAAGAATGTTAGTAAAGAGTATCTTGTCAAATAAAATCTTCAACTGCTGAGCCACAAGTTCAGAGTTAAAACTGGAATGATCCCAGGATCAGGTCCTCCCTCTGCATGCAGCTGTGTTTATGGGACACCCCGGCCTTCTCGCACAGACAGCTGCCTGGTTCACACCTGCTACTTCTGGTTCCTCATAGTATCACTCCTCTTGTCTGCACGCAAGCACCCGGTACATGGGGCTCACATCCTCCCTGCTAACCTAACAGTTCCATGCAGCCAAAGATTCTGAGACAATACAGCTCACACTCTTTCTCAAACAGTATTTTGTCAGCTTCTCTCCTTGTTTCTGAATTTGGTGCAGCCAGTATAAGGAGGTGCAGGGGACAGGGCCATTTGCCTGCATACGCACCATGAAACCTCTTCTCATGTTACCCAGCTGTCCACTGCCTGTTCTGCACAAAGTCATAGGTTACTGAGTTAGAGCAAGTTTCTGTAACCAGTTCATGCACTAAGCTCCCTTTTTACCAACAATATGCAATTAATCCATTTGTGTCTGAAAGTTAAATAATGACAAACCCAGTTGAACAAGCTGGACTGGTTTTACCTTTAAAGTTCAACATATTAGGATATAATAAAAAAGAATCTTGCCTGTACTAGGTTCAATTTTAGCATCCCATGTCTTGACTTGACCATATTTGCTCACTTTACCTTCCAAAGGTTTTCCCAATCCATCAGACTGTGAGGAAATCTCTAGTCCACAGATCTGTTCAGGTGACCCTACCAGATTTAGCTCTGGACTTGCTGATTTGTTTTGCTTAGAGAATGATGCTGAAAAATGTAATCTCCATTCATCTTCAGTTTTTCTGTGCTGACATCGGAAAGTTTTGGGTCAGAGCTGACCTGATTATAATTTCATCCAGCTTGACAGAAACCCCACTTCCATCAGAAGAAAAATAACCACGGATCATGATGCTGTCACCTCCATGTTTAACTGAGCTTATGGTGAATCACATTGTTTCACATGGTTTTAGAACATTTTATCAAGTTCTGGATGTTGTACTGGGAAGCAAGTCTTTCTCTTGAGATACTTTTGAGTTTTTGGCATCTCTCTGAAAACTGTGGCTTTGGCTGAAGGATGCAAATAGAAAAATTCTAGTTCGAAACTGGAACTTTGTTTCTGGTTAATCAGATTAATTACAATGGATTTTAGATTTGAACCTAATAAAACTGAATGCTGAAAAAGTTTTTAAAATAGCATCAATAAAGTATTAGTTTACAGATGTTCATACCTTTGCAACAAAGCTATTGTACTGCAGTTTTTTTCTATATCTTTTTACTATCTTTTTTGTCTAATATTAAGTCTTTACTTGAATGCTCAGGATAAATGTCACAGTATGTGAAAAAAGTTTAACTGATTGTAGTCTAAATTTTTTACATCAAAACAACAAAAAGCCTCTTCAGAGCGGGCTTACTTAGAAAAAGGCTCTTTGTTGACTAAATGACTACAAAAGGGTCAGTATTATGGCTACACAACCAGCCAAAATCATCGACCCACCATCATCGTGCTTAAGAGTTGTTATGAGTTCTTTGTTCTGACTTGCTCTACCTTATTGCTGACCATCTCGGCTTTGGTTTAATCTGTGTATAAGACATTTTTCAAGAAGTCTTTTCCAACCCTCCAAATCTAAGCTTGAGAGAAAATGTTTTCCTGAAAGTTGCCCCCCCGCAACCCTGCATAGGATGGAAGGGTACAGAAAATTGATGGATGGATGGATGTTTTAGTTAGTAAAGACCACAGGATTGGAAAAAAAAGCTGTTTTAATGTTCTGACCACAACTGTTAACATCACTCAAATTAAGTTTAAAGGTTTGATTTTGAGAAAAGAGAACCGACACCAGCAAATAGGACACCAACATTTACTTAAAGCAATTGAATAATTCCAGTCTTGAACTGTTATGCAACGCAATGGTGATATGATCCTTGCAACCTGTATGCTGGAACACCCAACAGGTTACAGAAATACTCCCTTAATTACACATGTTGGGCTCTATAGCTGCATATTTTAGATTATTTGGATTAGCTTAGAGTATTTATAGAATAAAGAGAGAGATCATGGTACTTGAATCTTAAGTTGTTGTTTTATTGGCTCTTACATTTTGTCAGAGGAAGTGAGCGACTGTTCATAGCCCTGCAGAACCCTTTCTTAAAGCACAGTGACCCTTTGAGAGGAATCCTGGCCAACTGCCTGACCGGTGTCAGAATAGCTTGGTGTCAAGATGCAGCTGCACCCACGGCTACACTTAACTGTTAGGTGAAAACTAACTAGCTCAAGTGGTTCAGGAATCAGGGGGATTTATGTTATTTCAATGCCTATGCTAAAAGGGGCAATGCATTTCTACTGTTAAATAAATTTTAAATTCATTCATATGAAACATGACAAGCACAGTTACTTTATGTGCTTGGGAGCTGAATAAAATGACGTACGAAGACACTATAAATAACACCTTTATGACAGGCTATATTTAAAGCTCTCACAGTCAGTGCAGCACCTGTCTGAGTGGAACTGGCCTACAGATTGACATCAAACAGAGGAACATGGTAATTCATGTGGGCAGATTTTCTCTTGCATGTGTTCATCAAGTGAAACACATCAAATCATCTGACCATTTAAACCTTCAGTAGTGGTGTAACCAGATGATTTTTCACTTTAAAACTAGATCTCAAATGTACATCTCATAAGTTTGGTTTTCCACGGCCAGAGTTGTGAAGCTGCTACGGTGCAAAGTCTTAAACCACTAAAACTAAGTCACACATATGTATCATGGTCAGGAGTAACGCTATAATTATACTAGGCTTGCTGGTTCCATCTGCAGCGTGGCAGACAGCAACCCCCACCCAAGCAGGAGCCAGATTCAATTTCATCCACTCAGTTTTCTACTCATCTCAGCCTAGGCCCAGCCTTAGCTTAAAAGTTCATAAAAACTCCACAAAGAAGGCTTTTCTACAAACTTCAGACAAACACAGTCTCAGAGGCAGTGCTGATGCCACAGAAGGGACGTGTCCTCCACCTCATTCATTCATTCCCACAATATTAACAAGTTAACTATGCAAGGTTTGAGGTTAAAGAGATATGTATCACCCTCTGGGATTAACTAAACTGAAATGCATGGGAAAAGCTTTATTTTAGAAAAAAATGGCCATCACTTCATCGGAATGGACAAAGGGTCGACAATCCAGAGGATCTGAGTACGTTATGCCACCATGGATCACAACACATGTTGAAATGGGATATGGAACATGAACCTATGCCTGACATAGTGGTCAGACAATGGAGAAAATATATTGTTTATGGGGCTTTATTTGCAATGCTTTTACTATTACAGTGGTTCAATATTTGGTAGCTACTGATTGTGCTAGTTGTCCCACTTGAAAGGATGAGAGAGGTCTGTAATTTTCATCATAGCTACACTTCAACTATGAGAGACAGAATGGGGGGAAAATTCCAGGAAATCACATTGTATGATTTTTAAATAATTTATTTGTATAATGGTGCAGAACATAAGTATTTGGTCAATAACAAAAGTTCACCTCAATACTTTATGTAACCTTGGTTGGAAATGATAGTTTCCTGTCAGTTCTGACAGTTTCAAACATTTCCTGTAGGTCTTCACAAGGTTTGCACACACTGTAGCTGCTATTTTGGCCCATTCCTCCATGCAGATCTTCTCTAGAGCTGGGATGTTTTGGGGCTGTCGCTGGGCAACACAGACTTTCAACTTCCTCCACAGATTATCTGTTGGATTGAGGTCTGGACACCGGTTAGGCCACTCCAGAACCTTGAAATGCATCTTACGTAGCCACTCCTTCATTGCCCAGATGATGTGTTCGGGATCATTTTCATGCTGGAAGATCCAGCCACATTTCATCTCCAATGCTCTCACTGATGGAAGGAGGTTTTTGCCCGAAATCCCATAATACTTGGCCCCATTCATCCTTTCCTTAATACGGATCAGTCGTCCTGTCCCCTATGTAGAAAAGCAGTCTCGAAGCATAATGTTTCCACCCCCATGCTTCACAGTGGGTATGGTGTTCTTGGGATGCAACTCAGCATGCTTCCTCCTCCAAACACGGCCTGTGTGGTCTTTATACCAAAGAGTTCTATTTTGGTCTTATCTGACCACATGACTTTCTCCTGATCCTCCTCTGGATCATCCAGATGGTCTCTTGCAAACTTTAGACGGGCCTAGACATGTGCTTTTTTAACCTTGACCGCTGCAGGATTTTAATCCATGACGACATGGTGTGTTACTAATAGTAACCTTTGTTACTGTGGTCCCAGCTCTCTTCAGGTCATTGATTAGTTCCTCCCTGTGTAGTTCTGGGCTGTTTCATCACCGTTCTCTAGATCATGTGTTCCCCACCAGGTGAGATCTTGCATGTAGCCCCAGGTAGAGGGAGATTTTCAGTGATCTTGTATTAATTCCATTTTCTAATAATTGTTCCAACAGTTAATCTCTTCACACCAAGCTGCTTGCCTATTGTAGATTGGCTCATCCCAGTCCTGTCCTGGTGTACAATCTTGTCCCTGGTGTCCTTAGACAGCTCTCTGGTCTTGGTCATAGTAGAGGTTGGAGTCTGACTGTTTGAAGGTGTCTTTTTATACGGATAAGTTCAAACAAGTGCCATTAATACAGGCAACAAGTGGAGGATAGAACAGCTTCTTAAAGATGTTGTATCTGGTCCGTGAGGGCCAGAATTCTTGCTTGTTTGTAGGTGCTAAATACTTATTTTCTGCACCATTATACAAATACATTCTTTAAAAATCATACAATGTGATTTCCTAGATTTTTTATTTTATTTTTATTCTTTTACATTCAGTCTCTCACAGTTGAAGGGTAACAGTGATGAAAATGACAGACCTCTCTCAATGTTTTAAGTGGGGCAACTTGCAAAATCAGTGCCTGCCAAATACGTTTTTTTGCCCCACTGTAGTTACAATTTAGGAAAAAACAAAGGAACAAGTTTTGAAGTCAAAGTTCCACATTGTAAAGTCAGCCAACACTGAGGCCCAAACCCAACATGGCTGCCAAGTGTCCATCTATCCATTGTCTATACTAAGTTTATCTCGAGCAGTCATTGGCCACAAGACGGGGTACAGGTCGTTTGTCAATCACAGGATAATACAGAGAAACACAACTATGCATGCACAAGCTCATTCCTAAGGACAATTTATAAAGACCAATTAACTTAACAGTCATGTTTTTGGACTGTGGGAGGACGCCAGAGTACCTAGAGGGAACCCATGTATGCACAGGGAGAACATGGGAACTCCATGCAGAAAGAGCCCAAGCCGACACTCCGAGGTATTTAAAATGGTAAATGACCTGCATTTGTATAACACTTTTCTAGTCAGAGGAACACAAAGCGCTTCACACTACATTCAGTCATTCACCCATTCATGCACACATTCACACGCTGGTGGTGGTAAGCTACATTGTAGCCACAGCTGTCCTCGAGGAACACTGACAGAAGCGAGGCTGCTGTATAGACAGGCGCCACCGAGCCCTCTGGCCACCGGAGAAAATTACACCTTCTCTGTCATTTAAAGCCTGACAGAAAAGGTACATTTTAAGTAAACCTTTTAAAAGTATTATCTGTGCTAAATATTATATGGGGGGGTCACAAAAAAAAGGTGGAGGCAAAGATGAAGATTGCGTGCCACTGCCAGAGTGGGGTCTGCCCTCTTTATATGCAGTCTATGGGTCTGCCACAGGTGGGGAAGTCCAAGAGTGGTCCACAGCTGCGGGGGTTCCAGCGGGTTGGTCAATCTAACACTGGGCCCAGTTCAGCACATAGATCTAAAAGGTCTGTTCTAGGGAATCTAAATTGGCTGATCAGCCAGTCATCATCATGGGCAAGGACATATCTAAAAACTCACCCATCCAGATGCTGCCAGTGGTGTGATCTTCATTATACGTTATGCAGGAGTGTCACCGCAATATTGAAATATATATAGAGTAATCACACCTATTGCTACACACACTATTACCTTAGCACCAATAAGAGCAATTGTTTTATAATCTGAAGACGTACCTATGAACATACTGTGATATTATTATTAAATGCAACATATTTCCATTCAGATTCTCATATTTATTCTCAGTTCAGAAACGGGCCAGAGTCCTCCATGTCCAAAATGTGAGCAAGTCTCTTAGTGTGCTTAAAGTTGCACACATTTGTTCTATAACTCACAATGTTTGTGTAGAAAGTGACTTACGCAATTTTCAGACCCTTTCTGCGTAAGCAAGCTTCATAAATAAGACCCTAGGCCTTTTGCAAAGGGCCAGCTAGGCCCTATACTATCAGAGTGAACATCTGCCTTACCATGCTGTCAGTAACTGTGACTGTTACCACTTACTGTTGCAAATTCTACTATATGGAGAGAGAACAGTCAGAAGACCATATATTAGTTATACATTGTTTGCTTAGAACCTTTTTGTATTTTCTGTTGATCTTCTCCTGAAGTCTCCAGAGAACAAAAAATCTCCAGCAGACAACCAGTTTATTTCTAAAGTGTGAAGCAGCGAGATAAAAACTAGAATCTCCAGGTCTGGAGCCGTGTTTCTCAGCTGATAATGTAATGATCTCAGAACAAAGGACCAGATAGGAACACCAGGCAAATAAATGAAAACAGATCTTTTATTTAGGGACAATCTGCAGGCAGCAGACCCTGCTCATCTCTCCTCTCCAGAGTCAGACTCTATGATGTAGAAAAGGACAAAGTTACTATCACAAATTGAATAGTGGATCTCAGAATGACTTTGAGCTGAATATTTACCCCAGAGCTTCACTCTCCCACTAAACTTGGCCCACAACCTTGCAGTACCTCCGGCGGCCGGAAGGGGAGCTGCAGGAAACAAAGGTAAGGAAACGGGTTACCAGTCGGCAGAGGAGGAAGAAGCTGTCCAGAGTGGGACCCGGGAAGTCCCCCTTGAGGAGGATGAATTAATGTGGTTAACGTGGAGGTAGAGCAATAGTAAAAGGTGTACAGCCGGGGTGGACGATTGACTTGAGGTCGTAAAGTTCAGAGGGACGAAACAGGAGGGATTAACGTGGTTCAGAAACGGATGGCAGAGAATAAGTCCGGGAGGGATTAGGCAGAAGTTGTAGTTGAAGGACAGAAACTTGGTCATACACTTGATCGGCTTAGGCTTTGGATAATTGCTGGAACGCTGTGACGAGGCATCAGACGATCTGGCACTGGATGGAGGTCAGAGGCTGGAATGTATATGCAAGCAGCACAGGTGAGTGACATGACCACTGATTGATATCAGGTCAGAAGCATGACAGGTAATCAACCTTAACAGAATCCCCTCCTTAAGGGACGGCTCTTGATGGCCCTCCAGGTTGATCAGGGTGATCATGATGAAAAGCAGGCACCATAGGCCGATCCAGAACATGACAGGCAGGAACCCATGAGCGTTTTATCCAGGGCGTAACCCTCCCAGTCCACCAGGTAATGAATACCACGACTCCCAACGCCTGGAACGGAGAAGGTGGTGGACAATGACAATGCCACCAGCAATGACCCGGGCTGGTGGAGGGGCTCTGGCGGGGGGAACCAGTCCAGAGAGCCTGGTTGGTTGAAACTGGGTTGATTACTTTAGAGATGGGAAAGGGTCCCACAAAACGGGGAGCCAGTTTCCGGTTCACCAGCTTCAAAGGTAAGTTCTGTGTAGAAAGCCAGACCCTTTGACCAACTTGATATGGGGGAGCAGGGGAGCGCCGTCTGTTGGCCATCCTAACGTAGGTGGCTGAGGTCCTGAGTAGAGCAGAGCGAGCTTTTCTCCAAGCGCAGAAACAACGATGAGCAGCAGCATGAGCAGACGGCACCATAGCATCCCGTTCCTGAACAAAGAATAGTGGGGGTTGAAAAACATAGACGACATAAAAGGGAGACAACCCAGTGGCACTGGATGGCAGGGAATTCATTGCATACTTAACCCACTGCAGATTTTGAGACCACTTAGATGGGTCCTACGAGCAGAGGGCACAGAGCTTGGTCTCCATCTCCTGGTTTGCTCTCTCTGTCTGTCCATCAGATTGTGGGTGGAAGCCAGATGAGAGACTGATGTTAATGTTGAGGAGGGAGCAAAACTCACCCCAAAAACGGGAGACAAACTGTGGTCCTCGATTAGAGAGGATGTCAAAATGCATGGCAAAAGGTTATAACTTTTGAAACTAAGTGTTCTGGAACAAACAAACAATTTTTGGGGCACCCTTTGGGAGGACGGTGTCGTGTATGACTATTGATGACCTCCTCCTCCAATCCCAACCGAGTGACTGCCAACCTCAGATGCGGGGAGAGAATGAAATCATCCTGAGATGACTCTAGGTCCGGAGAGCGTAGGCGAGACAATGGATCTGGCTTGGTGTGTTTAGAGTCTGGCCGGTAAGCAAGAGTAAAGTTAAACCTTTCAAAGAAAAGAGACCATCTTGCTTGGTGGGGGTTTAAACGTTTTGCCGTACGAATGTACTCAAGATTCTTATGATCGGTCCACACAATGAATGGGTGTTCAGCCCCCTCCAACCAGTGCTGCCATTCTTCCAGAGCCAACTTCACTGCCAGCAGTTCCCTATTTCCCACATCATAGTGTCGCTCAGTAGGAGTCAGCCGGCGTGAGAAGGAAGCGCAAGGATGGACCTTGGAGTCCTTAGGACTTCTTTGAGATAAAACTGCCCCAACGCCGGAATCTGAGGCGTCAACCTCCACTATGAACTGGAGTTTAGGGTTAGGGGAACACAGAATTGGAGCTGAAGTGAAAACCTCCTTTAGTCGGCTAAAAGCAGCCTCCGCTTCCTCATTCCACTTGAACTGGGCTTTAGAGGAGGTAAGGAATGCAACGGGGCTGCAATCGTATTAAAGCCCCGGATGAACCACCTGTAACAATTTGCAAACTCTAAAAACCTTTGAAGTTGTTTGCGATCCTGGGGAAGAGGCCAATCACGTACAGAGGAGACCTCGGAGGGGTCCATCTCGAGGCGGTTAGGGGAGAGAATGAAGCCAAGGAAAGAGACGCTAGGCTTATGAAATTCACATTTCTCTGCTTTGACAAATAGGTGGTTTTGAAGTAGACGGAGAAGTACTGACCGGACATGAAGCACGTGAGTCGCAATGTCTTCAGAAAAAATAAGGATGTCGTCTAGGTGTACGAAGACAAACTTATTTATCATATCCCTTAAGACATCATTCACCAGAGCCTGAAAGACGGCAGGGGCGTTTGAGAAGCCACAAGGCATAACAAGGTACTCATAATGACCGGTAGGAGTGTTAAAAGTGGTCTTCCACTTATTGCCTTCCTTGATGCAAACCAGATGATATGCATTGCGTAGGTCTAATATGGTTAAAATTGTAGCTCCCTGTAAGAGCTCGAATGCTGAGGAAATGAGGGGCAGAGGATACCGATTCTTAATGGTTATATCATTGAGACCCCTATAATCAATACACGGGCAAAGCGATCCATTTTTCTTACTCACAAAGAAAAATCCAGCCCCTGCAGGAGAAGATGAAGACCGAATAAGACCAGAGGCAGGGCGGACAATCCAGGGCATTGACAATGAGGAAGGCGGGAAGCTGTTACTTTGAGAAGATAAAATATTACATCTGATGGTGTCTACTTTCCCTCTGAAGTGGTCTGCGAACTCCTCACAAAGAGTGTTTGAGGGGGTTTTAGGAAATGCATAGTAGCACTGTTAAAAAGTTTGTCAATGGTGAAAAAAAGGATTTTGGAATTATTTTTATGTTTTGAGATGATTTTGGAAAAGTATGCGTTTGTCATGTGTAGTGCAGAGTATTTTTTTTGTTTTTTTTTTACACGTGTCCTGTCAACAAAACAAAACAAACATTGTGAACTGAGAATTACACATCACACAAAAATGGATATAAAAATACAACAACAATGTCACAGAAAAACTCATGGTACCAATAAATCAAGCTCTAGTAATGATTACCTCAGCCCAAGAATATATCCTTAAACACCAGAGACCCCACATCTATGTGTGTGTGTTAGCATGCTGGTGCATATAAGGTTTCTTGCAGACATGAAGGAGATCGGAGCAAAGACGTCCAAAGGACCCCCAGAGCCCCAGGCGGACCCGGGCGGGGCCGACTGCATCCCCCAAGAGTGGGGCAAAGGAGAACCCCAGGGGAACGTCCAGCGGCTACTATGCAGGGGCCCGGGGGGCAGCAGCGACGAGCCTACGGGCCCCGCTGGCAACCGGCCGCGCCAGGGCGGGCCGGTCAATGGACCGGGAGAGCCGGGGCCCAGGGGCACCCCACCCCCCAGCAGGGACCCGACAAGGGACCGGCCAACGAGGGGCCCCCGGCACTGCCGGGCCCGCGGCCGGCCGCCACGCGCCACCACCACCCTAGGCCAATCCCCACCGCCAACATCCCAGCGCCCCACCCCTGCCCTACGTCGGGGCGCCCCACCGATAGCCGCAGGGGACGGACAGCATCCCCAGGCCGGGCTCAGCCAGCATCTGGACATCAAGTTGTACCAGCTCCCGGGTCCTGATCCCGCGCAACGCAGAGCGCCGAGACCAGGCATCCAACGAGGGCCAGGGCCGGTCCAACCTGCCAATGAACCGACCACGCACGGTGCGCACAGGACAGGTGATCGAACGAGCAGAGACGCCGGATCCGCATCCAGCCGAGCCACCGAGCAGGCACCACCCAACAATTCCAAACCTGGCACCCCTAAAAGAGGTGCCCCAACCAACCAAAGGAAGATATCGGCCCAGCGCATCGGCCGACCGACACACTGGCCCCCCCAGGCCCGGCCAGGCACGCACCAGGTCCGAACAGGATTGACCACCGATGCACCGGCAGGCAGGGGCCCCCGTCACCCGCGGGGAGTGACGGAGGGGAAATAGGCCCCCCATTAAGTGTAAGGCCTGAGGTGCGCCAGGCGAGGGGGCAGACCAAGATCCAACCTGACAGGTAGACAAAGAGATACGGACACAGTCATACGTTCCCTCCCTCTTAAACCCATACATTCTCACTGACTCACCAAGACACCCAAAAAAATGACGCTGTACCCTCACTCACACACCCCATACACACTTTATGCTCCCAGGTCCAGGTACCGAAGCCCCAGTAGAGCCACCAGTCCCCGGACCCGGGTGATGGACCCCCTACCTTCTAGGACGGAGACAAGCAGACCGCCAAGGGCCCCACAGTGGCAAAGCAGCCCGACAGCCCAGGACCCCGACCAGACCACCTGTTCCTCCTCCGGACCCCAACCCCTGATGGCCCGTAGCGAACAGGGGTGTGAAAAGACCCCTAGCCTCCGTCCTCCCGCTCGAGTATGGTGTTGATGCGTGTTGTTATAATGTGCATTTAAAACAGAGGGCATCGCCGCACCCTTCTAAGACAGTCTGTGACCTGCCAGGTGGCTGCTTATCGACATAGAGCTCCTGCACCGGCCTACCAAATGGGGCAGAGAGTATGGCTATCTACTCAGGACCTTCCCCTTCGCACTGAATCACGTAAGCTGTCTCCAAAGACCATTCCCTGTGTCAAAAGTGATTAATCCTGTGGCTGTGAGACTTAGGCTCCCCAGGATCATGAGATGTCACCCAACATTTCATGTTAGTCGGCTTAAACCTGCCAAGGAGAGTGAATTGGTCCCTGCCTCCAAGCCTCCTCCTCCCCCCCGGGTTGTTGATGGTGGACCTGCCTATTCTTTCAGGAGACTGCTGGCTGTGAGACGTCGGGGTAGAGGTTGTTAGTTCCTTGTCGACTGTGAGGGATATGGACCTGAGGAGAGATCATGGGTAACAGCCAGTAACATTCTGGATCCCACCCTCATTAGGGACTTTTATGACGAGCACCCTGACTTTCCAGGTCCGTCTGGAGCCGGACATAGTGGGGAGGGTAATGTCATGTGTAGTGCAGATGGTTAAGTGCTCTACACTGCTGTATCCGGTTTTGTACTGCGTTTTCCTGTTTTATTTTGTATACTAATTTCCTGTGTCGTTTCAGGCAGCTTCACTTCCTGAGATTCCCTGCTAATCAGTCTCTGCCACACCCTAATGTCATCCACCTGTGTCACATTGTCTCCCTTGTTTGTTAGAGCATTTATACCTCACCTTGTGCAGCTTCCCTTTGCCAGTTCGTCTTCGTCCCTAGTGTCAAGCGTTCCAGCCCTCAAACTAAACTTTGCTCTCTTTTGAGATTTTTGACCTTGCTTGTATTTTTGGATTTGATTCAGCCTCTGTCTTGGAACCCTTAGCCCTGATTGGATTTTCTGTGAACCGACCTTGGACTGTAATAAAGGATTGCAGATTTCATGCCAAGTATTGAGTCCTGCATTTAAGTCCTCTACACCTGTGCCGTACGATAGCGTTTCTTGAATTTCTTACTGCGTTATTGTATAATTTGAGATCTGTGTTTATTCGAAGGTTTATTGTGCTTTTACTTTTCCTCCATTTTCTCTCTGCCGCCCTACAAATTTCCATTATTTTTCTGAGGTTTTCATTTCCCCACGGCGGTGCAGCTTTAGAATGTAAACTTTGAACTTTAAGTGGAGCAAGCAGGTCAGGAGCGGACTGAAGCCTACTGGTAAAATCATTGACAATAAAATCACAGGGAGCAGGTAAAACAATCGGAGGCTTCTTTTCAAAACTTTCCAGAAAACCTGCAGCCAATTCAGGGGTTAGATGGCGCTTTCTGACCGTTCTCACAAAGGTCTCCTGCTGGATAAAACTGGTGACGTTAAAAAACACACAGTAGGGGTCAGAGACAGCCAAGTCGACAACAGATGACATACTGATGGACAGGCCATACGTGATGACCAAGGCCAGGGTGTGTCCTCTGTTGTGAGTCGGCTGCATGACATGTTGAGTAAAATCCATATAAGTCAAAATATTTTTAAAAATCTGTAGATAAAGGATTTAAAAGGTTATCCATGTGTAAATTAAAAACACCAGCTAAAATGATCCTTTCAAAGGAGTTGTGCAGAAGTGATAAAAACTCTGAAAATTCTTGAATAAAAAGTGCACTCTTTTTAGGAGGCCTATAAATTGTGACACATACAATCTGAGTGCTAAAAACAGTTGCATTATATTAAAAAGTAAAATACAACAGGTTTGGCAGAGAGTGTTGATAAACTTATAAAAGCAGTTCCGCCTCCCCCTTTGCTACTCTTTGTTAAATAAGTGAAGTTAAAATTTGGTGGGGAGGCCTCTGTAAGAACAACAGGGGCATCTGCACTCAGCCAAGTTTCTGTTAAAAATAAACAATGAAGATTGTGGTCTAAAATCACATCATTTGTTATAAAAGTTTTGTTTAGCAGAGAGCGAACATTAAGAAGTGCCATATTAACAGTGATTGGAGCTGGAGTGAATGATTTACTGGAAGTGTGCCTTTTGGTGACTTTTTTAGATTATTGGGGTTGCATTCATTTGGTTTATGATTTTTTTTGTCCGCTCTCTGCTGATAAATGGTACAGTATGAATGATGTAGAACAAGGTCCAAGTCCAGTACGTGAGTTACTGTTAAAATCACGGGTGAGTTTGTAGGATCAGGGACCATTTGCACATCAGAATGTGGTTGAGGGAACATAGAGGGCAGGGGCAGCTGGGGTTGGTGTGGTTGACAGGGGGGGGTGTTGGCATGCCAGGCTAAATGCCAGCGTGCGGGTTCCCTGTCTATTAAGATGGAGCCCATCTGGTCCAAACAGGTGCTTCCTGCCCCCAAAAATGTTAAAGTTGTCTAAAAAATCTATATTGTGAATGACAGTTTCAGAAGATTAGCCAAGTATTCAGGTATAATAGTCTGCTAAAACGGCCAATTCCTCTGCCGATGGTGGGGGTGGGGCCAGGGATAAAACAGAGACGTGTGTTTTCTAAAAGATTAAAAAGGTGAATAAAATCACGCTTCAGGAGCTCAGACTGCTGTTTATGAATGTCAATGGTGCCAACGTGAATCACAACTTTACTCATATTTGTTTTGTTCAATGAGCTGAGGGATCTGTTTAGCAATGTCTGTGACAGTAGCTTCGGGGAAACAGTTAGTGAGGGCTCCTCTCACCCCCACATTTCTTATTATGGAGTCGCCGATGATAAGTGTGGTGGGCGGCGGGTCTGCATGTGGATGTGTGCGCTGGGCAGCGGAGCGTTCACCATCCAGGACTTGCTGTATGCCAGGTGGAGAAGCTTCCGCAGGACTGCGGCGATGTTTAATCGGTGCAGAGGGCTCCTTCCATGGGTTCGGGGTGAAGTAGAGCACTACTCTGTTCTGGCTGCAGCCCGGGGTTTGGCACGATGTGGAAGGCTGGTGGAGTCCGACTGTTGCTCCGGCTGCTGGGAGGGATTGGGCGGCGATCCTATGGAGCTACGGGGACCAGGGTCTGTCAGAGGAGGAAAATTTGCATCCAGGGCACTGAAATGGTTTGATAATGGTAGGCAGGTCGGAGGAGAGCGTTGGTAGCTGCTCCAAGCGCCCCCACCGCGGCACCCTGGAGCACCGGAGTGGAGCTGATGGGGGCTTTTGGTTTAGCCCCCTGCTGGAACCAGTGGTCCTCCTCTGTAGCAGATGTCACGCAGGCGCCGCCAGATGTGCACTGCTGGCGGTGCGAAAGTCCATGTCGCGCTCATGCTCCTGGATTTGGTGGTGTGTTGAAATCCTCTGCTCCAGCTCCAGAACTTTCTGGCTGAGTTTTGCACAGCCATCACACCCAGGACTGCAGGGGAGTGGAGGCATGGTGTGGGGAGAGAAGAAGTCCGCACTCCCCACTGTTTAAAACGATCCAATAAAAAATGTCCAGATTATTAATAAATTAGTGGTGTTAAAATCGGTTAAAAACAGTCTTTAAAAAGATTTAAAAACAGTTAAAAACAGAGCTTGTTGGGGAGCCAGTCTTGGCGGGTCTGACAGATGCATCAGCCTCTGTCAGACCCACCATGGAGAAAACATGGAGAAATAGCTTTCAGTTTCTATGCTCCTCTAATCTGGAACAAACTTTAAATTCAAATTCAAAATTAATTTATTAATCCCAAAGGGAAATGAAATGTTTTTGTAACTCATTATCCAAGTTTCTTCCTGGATATGTTGTAGATGCTGGTGGCTGTGGGTAGGGATAATCTCCTGTAGCGCTCTGTAGATCTCTGTTGATCTTCCAGACAACTGCAAAGCTGCTGAAACTTTGAGTTCTTTTAAATCACAACTAAAAACGTATCTGTTTAGAGCTGCCTTTGTTTTGTTTGTTTTCATGTATCATAAGCTTTGTGTGTGCTTCTTGCTTTATTGCTGTTTTTACTTTATATTAGGGCTGTCAAATTTAATGCATTAATGCGGGTCGATTAATTTGTGGAATGAATGCCATAAAAAAAATTTACACAATTAACGCATGCACAGAATGACCTGCCCTGTTTACCCCACAAAACCTGCGCTGCTTTCAGTGCTCGCTTGTCACGTAAACAGCATGACAACTGTTTGATAACTGCGAATAATAACAGTGGGAACCAGGGAGTAATGTAAATGTTCGGTGTTGATAAACAAATAATCCCTCTATTAGTCAGAAAATTTCAATTAAAAAATACTTAAAAAATACTTAAAAAATACTTTTTTCAAGGAGCTATTGTAGATCCTGATGGCTGTAAGCAGGAATGATCTCCTGTACCAGTCTGTGTCGCAGCAAAACTGAAGAAGCCTCTGACCAAAGAAACCGTTGTTGTAGGATAGTCCCATGAAGAGGATGCTCCGGGTTGTCCAAAATTGAATAAGAAACTGTCAGCTTTACATTCAGAAAATGTTAACCAGTTAGTTTGCCTTAGCAACTGGCTAAAAGATTAATAGGTAAAAAGCTCCACGTGTAAATGTGATTGTGGAATTCAAAACAAAAGTTCCATGCATCTCTCCTGTATTTCCTTAAAAAAAAAGAGCAACAGCTTCCGGTTTCGTCCTTTATTTACACCAAAAATGTTACTTTTTCGGTCATATTTGGGAAAGTTAATTAATCGTGATTAATTTATAGCTACCCTGTGATTAATTAGATTAACATTTTTAATCGTTTGACAGCCCTACTTTATTTGCGTTGTCTGTGTTTTACTGCTATTTTTATCTTACCCTTTAATCATGTAAAGCACCTTGAATTATCTTGTTGAAAGTGTGCTATACAAATAAAATTGCTTGTGTTGCCTTGCCTTGCCTTTTCTAGATGGTTTTCAGTCAGGAAACCAAGCAGACTGCATAAAGTTGCATAATGAATAAGCAGCAGCTAAAATAACACAAAACAATTTGTGACATAATCTACTGGGATTCAAACATACCACTACTACTATTGCCTGCCACCCCTCCTGGGGTATAGGCCGCCAACAAGGAATCTTCAGGCATCTCTGTCCTGAGCTTTTCTTTCTAGCTGGTTCCACGTCATTCTCATGGTCTTGATGTCTGCCTCCAGGTCTCAGCGCCAGGTGTTTCTTGGTGGACCTCTTTTCCATTTTCCTTGTGGATTCCATCTTAGGGATTGCCTAGTAATGTTACCCATTGGTTTTCGTAAGGTGTGCCCTATACATGCCCAGCGTCATTTCTTGATTTCATCTTCTGCAGCAGTTGATTCATTTTCTGCCAAAGTTCACTGTTGCTGATGGTTTCTGGCCAATAGATCCAGAGTATCTTGGGCAAACAGCTGCTGGGAACACCTGTACTTTCTTGGTGATTGCAGCTGTGGTCCTCCACATCTGTGCTCCAAAGAGAACTGCTTTGACACTGGTGTTGAAGATCCTGACTTTAGTCTTCACTGTCAGTTCCTTTGTTCTCTAGATGTTCTGAAGTTTTATGAAGGCTGCACAGCCCTTTCTAAACCGTGCCTTGGCATCTACATCTGTCCCGCCCTGCTTCTTGATGACACTGCCGAGGTAAGTGAAGTTTGCCACCTCCTCAAGTGCCTCACCGTCCAATGTGATTGGGTTGTAACTGGCTGCATTTATATTGAAGATCTTCAGCTTGCCGTTGTAGGTGTTGAGGCCCATTCATGAGTAAGCCTCGGCTACAGACATAGATGGGAAAAACAAATACAGCATATTCCCATTGTTAAACCATGGTTATTTTATTGGAACATTTCTACAAAATGGTATCTGCTAAGAATAACTATGTTTTGCACCAAGCATTGCCCTGTTGGACAAGAATAACTTGTTTTTCTGTTGGCTCATTGGATCTTAGCCAGCTGTAAACCTTGCATTGACTTCTCATTCTGTCTTAATCAGGCGAGTTCAAACTGTCTTTTATAACTCAGGGCAAAATACATTTCTTTGACAGTAATGTGTAAAGGTTTTGAACCACTCCTTGTTTCCTTGTATTTTGATCTCAAGCTGACAAATCTTCTGTTTGTCTCATAAAGTGGTCTTACTCTATAGTTCTTCATGCTTTCTGAAAGTCTTTCACATGAAATCTTTGGACTTTAGCATGTTTTTCTATCCATCTCAGTCTAGCCCAATGTTTTGTTTCCCATGTCAGCATAGTGTACACTGTGTCCTTCACATTTTCAGCAAACTTAGAGAAGAAGTACAGAAGAAAGGAAGAGGAAGTGACCCAAGCTGAAATGCTTGAAGAGGAAAATCCAGAAGAGCCCTCTGACAGAGCACCTGAGGAACACGTGGTCAGTTAGTAGATATTATTTTATTCCTTTCACACTATATGACATACATCATTCTTTGAAGAACTCCCAATAAATAATAAATAAAACCAAATAATCAACAGGCAACAGGCTGCTTGTAACAATGTGTTCAAATACTGTTTACAATGAGGCATTGCCACATACTCATAACTACTGCTCAAACGACAAATGCATATTTCTTACAAATGTCTCACCATTTGAGGGGAAATTAGGTCTTAGGTCAAACTAGGTATTAGGTCAATTAACAGGAAGTATTGCAACAAAGAAATAATTAGGCAAGCACAACCTTCCTTATTTTTTGGGCTAAACTTGGTTGCCTGCCTGTTAGGAGAGAGGCTGTCTCATTGTGTCACACAGATTAAGGAAACTTCATGAATGGCAGATGGTGCCACACAAGGTCAGTCACATTCTGCAATACTATACAAATGTCTCCATCTACTGGTCTGCAGTGTATTGACTACACTGTGAGACAGGATACCATTTAGTCCAAACACACACACACACACTTTCCCTAAACCTAACCATTAGTGATACATGGCTAACCCTAACCTTAACCTAAACCTCATTCACACCATAACTCTAAACCTAACTAGTAGTTTAATAGCTTGTTAAACATTGTGGACACACACACACACACACACAACACACAACACACAAACACACACACACGTACGTACATATACAAAGTTGCTTTGCAGTGCTTGATTACCTTCTTTGCAGTTGTATCTTTCAAAAGAGCAACTTCTGAGTAGTTGGAGTGGTAATCCATAATAACATCATAATCTTTTCCTGCTAGATGGAACAGGTCAGTTCCCACTTTTCTCCATGGCTTGTTAGATTTTTCATGCATTAGGAGTAGGCTCCTTTTTCATGGATTAGAAGTAGGCTCCTTTTGTTGTTGGTATCTGTTTCATTGACACAACTTGCATGTAGGTGTCAATGTCTTTGTTCATGTTTAGCCAATAAATTAAAGCTCTGGCTCTTCCTTTGCATTTTTTGATGCCCAGATGTCCTTCATGTATGATTTGTAGGATTTCTGAATGCACTGAAACTGGTACAATTCTTTTACCTTTCATGAGAACTGCACTGACCATAAATAGTTCCCCTCTGAAGTTGTGGTATGGATGGATCAGCAGCGAGTTGACCTGACAAACAAATTGTTTTCATCATTTTTTGCTGCTCTCTGTCATCAGATGTTGCTTTTGCTCATTTTTTTCGATCTTTCTGTGGAGAGGGGTATGTGCTTTTGTATAACATCCACATGTACTTGCCCATTCTGCTCAGTATTACTTGGGTCTGAACAACTTAAAGATCCACTGGTGAGTGCATCAGCCATAATAAGATGTTTGCCTGGTGTGAACTCAAACTTGAGGTTGCACTTTTGCAGATGAAATAACAGCCGTTGAATCCATGGCGGTGCTTCTCCCAAAGGCTTTGTTAATATAGCGATAAAAGCGTTATGATCAGTCTCTAAAACCACATCTCTTCTGTAAATATATATTCGTGGAACTTTTCGCATCCAAAAACTGATCCTAGTGTCTCTTTCTCTATCTGTGCATAGTTCCATTCTGCCACTATCATGGTTCGAGAAGCATTAGCAACTGGAATATATGCTTCATCGTGCTGCTGTAGCAAAACCACTCCCAAACCATCCTTAGAAGCATCTGTAGAAACTTTCACAGGTAGTGCTGGGTCATTCAATTTTAACACTGGTTCTTTTACAAGGCTGCATTTAATGCATGGCACTTGTAATGTCTGACTTTGCAGGGAACATGAAGTGTTCCCGTTTAATCCACCTATTGAAGTCCCTCGAGTTGATGCATATTCTGAGATCCCCGTTCTTCTTCCCCAGTATAACAAGAGAATTAACCCAATCTGTTGGTTCTTCTACCCTTCTTACAATTCCTTTGTCAATGTTTTTGTAGTTCATTTCTCAGTCTTTCTTTTAGTACTACTGGCACTTTCATGGCTAGATGGATCACTGGTTCAGCATTGTCCGTTAACTGTATTTTGTATTTGTTTGGCAGATATCCGACACAGGGAAAAACATCTTTGTATTTTTGTTGTTCACTGTTGTCTTTCTTTTTGTTTTTCTCTTGTGTGCGTCTTTTACTCAGAATCATACTATCAATGACATATATCCTTTTGATTAGTCCCATCCTTTTAATTGCCTTGAGACCAAGAATAAGCCGTCTATCCTCTTCCACCAAAACAAACATCACATGAACATCCTTCCCCCTTAATAGTAGCTAAAAAGTCCTCTGTGACATTTAGGCTGATTATTGAACACTTTCAGGTTAGGATTTTTAGGTCTCACTACATGTTTTGGAATCAGTTTTTTGTAGTACCTGTATGGCAACACATTTATTTCTGTACTTGTGTCAGTCTTTAGTGGTACATTCATAGCATTTATATCCAAATGTAGAATCCATTTATCTTTGCTGCCATCCACCTCTGTTAGTGCCTCCAGATAAACTGGTTCTTCATCTTTACTGGCACAGGTAGGCTTTTCTTTCCTAACATTTCATTTAATTCATTCCTAACAACATTTTTACATAGTGGTTCTTACCACCAAATTTCCTGCAATCTTTTCCAAATGAGGGAATTTGCTTCGGACCATGTTTATTTCCACATCTGTCACAGTTTTTTATCTCTTTGTTTGTCTTTAGAATCTTTATTTTGTCTTCGTCTTGTCCTGTTTTTCCTTTGATGTCCACTGCTGCCATTTCTCCATCATTTCCCCAACAAGTTTAAGCATGAACACATTTATTACCCTAAAGTTATCCTTTCATAAGAGTTGTACGAAATTGATAAAAACTCTGAAAATCCTTGAATAAAAAGTGCACTCTTTTTAGGAGGCATATAAACTGTGACACATAAAATCTGAGGAGTACTAAAAACAGATGCAGTATATTCAAAGGTACTATAATTATCAAATAAAACATGTTTGGCAGAAAGCGTTGATGACCTTATAAAATAATGTACCGCCTGCGCTTTTGCTACTCCTCGTTTAATAAGAAAAGCTAAAATTTGGTGGGGAGGCCTCTGTAAGAACTAAGGAGCATCTGCACTCAGCCATATTTCCGTTACAAATAAACAAAGATCATGGTCTAAAATCAGATTGTTGACAATAAAAAGTTTTGTTCAGCAGAGAGCGAACATTTAATAGTGCCATATAGTGATTGGAGATGGAGTGACTGTAAGATTAACAGCAGGTGGGACTTTTGGTAACTGTTTGAGATTATCTGGGTTACATTTGTTGGGTTTATGATTTTTAGTCCGCTCTCTGCTGATAATAACAGGTATAAATGATGTAGGGCAAGGTCCAAGTCCGATATGTGAGTTACTGTTAAAATCGGGGCTGAGTTCATAGGAACAGTGACCAGCTTGACATCAGGATGGCAATACATCAGCAAGTCCATAGTCACCAGGAAAGACAAATGTATTGAATACATCTGGTGCAGCACAACCAGCCACGGTTAGCAAGAGTGCTATTTTGCATTGGTCCTCCTCTTCATCCAGCCCAACCACAAGCAAATATAGCTGAAAACTCTGTTGAAATACTTTCAAGTTTTCTTTGACATTTCCTGAAAAGTTCAACTCTTCCTTTGGACAAATGGTCAGACCCGGCACCATGGGCTGGCCTGGGCTGGCAGAGGCTCCCCATCCAGGTATCGAGCCTGCCCAAGACAGATAACCTGAACCATGAAATGTATTGACTCTGGTCCACACTCCATACCAGTTGGCGGTGGGAATCAACCAATTTGTTGTCTGCAGGCAGTTTATAAACACAAAGAAGAAAAAGAGGTGTGCTGCGTTATTGTCAGGCTAACCTACATCCTAACGGTAGTTCTGATGAAACTTTGTGAGAAATACACACAAGGAAGGGAATTATCAAAGTTTTGAGCAGCAGATGATATTGGATTTTGGACATAACACTTGTTGTGGACTAACTATTTTAAAGGAGGACATTACCCAGCCAGCAATGACATGTGGGGCCCAGATGGGTTAAGTACGGGTTCCATGGGTACTGTGTGGGCATGGGCTTTGGCTGGGTGAAATCAGCGGGTCCCATGTAGGTTTTGTAGAATGATCATCATCAATTTGTTCTTAGTCTCCAGATGTAGGCTATATGATCTCTATCTCTATATGAAATATGAGCTGGTGTTGAACAGCTGACACCGCTTCACATTTCACTGGCAGCTGTTGTGTCTGTGATTCAACTTGAAGTGATGTGATGTGACATTTAGTGCTGTAGGTTAAACGCAATATTAATGGCATTAACTGAAACGTACCTTACCAGCGAGAATTTGTTTTTATCGCGGGATTAACGCTCGTTCGGTTTGGTGCCGGTGTTTTCGTTTATTTCCTCATGGTTTTGCAACAACACCACATGCTTGTTCCACGCAACTTACCAGCTAAACAGTAGTAGATTGTGAAGGAGACATCAAAATGGATGTACTTATGAATGGAAAGTTAACTTTCAGAAAGTTTTCGGATGGTTCCATTGACAAGACCAAAGTTATGTGTGTTTTGTCGTTGTGAAATGCAGTGATAGGCAGTAGCGACGCTACTAGCTTACCATCATTTCTCAGTAGCTTGGCTGTAGCATTAGTAACTGCATTTCTGGTCAAGAAGTACGGTAGAAGGGTAACATCGGATGCAGAACTTTAGCGGATTGCGCTAGAACACATCTATAGATAGGATGAGTAAGTGTGGACAATCTCATGTTGTGCAATTTTTGATATCAGAATTAGGCAACTTTACGTTGTATTGATCAGTACGCTATGCAATATTTGACCCCATTCATTATTATTACTGATAATACACCAAATGGGCTACATTATGTGGGCTCAGCTTCAGCTTGGAGCACTTCTATGTCCTCTCGCTCTCTCTCTGCCCGTTGAAGTTCGGTATCCGTATACTCCTGTTCATAAATATATTCCTTTGGCTAAAAAAAGTTTCTTCTTCATCCGATCCATCTTGCATTGTGCTAAAATGAGTTTCATCATCGATGTTTCATAATCAGACATGTTGTTGGCATTCAACAGTGGAACAGCTGACGGGAGGAGCGCAACAGTTGATGCTGGCCGCAGCGCGGATTGATTGGAATGGAAAGAAAATAGTGCTGAGTAATAGTGAGTTGCGAATTTTTGCCTGCCTTTTTTTTTTGTGATGCAAATGAATCATGTTTTCAAACGCATATAGTTTTCTGAAGCAAAACAGCACAGTTTGTTGGCACCCAAAACTAGCCAGGACTACTTTCTTGAAAGACTTCTGACGGCCAGAGCTCTGACCAGGAGGTGACCACAGATGTGGGTCGGTGTTTATGCACTATGCTGATGGTGAGGATGGGATACAACTTCATGTCTAAAAATGCGAACTATCCCTTTAAGACAAAGGGATTCCCTACCAAGTATTGAAAAGTGACATATTGTTTTGAAAGTCCCATATTTTGATTGATTTGATATAATCCTAATTGCTTTCTTTTTTTCTGCAAAAACTGAGAAGTAAATGAATTCCTGTTTTTGTGGATTTTATGAGCTGGAAGCCCAAATTATGTACAAAGAAACAACTAAATACTTGAAATCGTTTAAGTTGTGGGCCCTGAATCTATGAAAGTTTAACGTTTTGAATGGAATTATGGAAATAAATAAACTTTTCCATGATATTCTAATTTTGTGCCCAAAAGCTACATTGACTACAAATTACACAGACTATATAGCACCATGATGTTGAAATGATCTGGGACCGGTGTATGCATATGTATATGTGCATATGGCGTGTGGATACATTGGAGGACCCGATGCAACTGGAAAATACAGAACTGATGTACTCAATTGTGTATACAGTGGAATTTGATTATGCTTTGGTGTAATGCTTTGCTGTAGATCTTGGTGCGCGTAAGTTGAAGAAGAAGGCCAGTATCCTGTCGGAGGCTGCACATAAGTTGATGGCTGAGATGACGAATGAGTAAGGTTGCCGGGTCCTAAAACTGAGCTTGGCTGCATCATAAATTAATGACTAACAGACTGCTGTGCAGATGACGCGGCTGCTATTGATGTCGACGAAATAGTGGAGGGCAACGCCTGTGTTAGAGTATAAATGGTAGGCTGAGAAGCTGCCATTTGGCTGCTGACATATGTGACATTTGGCTGAGCGATAGCTCCTTTTGTGCACTTATCTTGTTGTAATGGAGCTGTATTTGCAGGTAACATATCATGAAACATTAGCGATCCACTGACAATGGAGCTTCCTTCTGAATCAACCTCTTGTTCTGATGCACAATGACCACTACTTTCAGTTTCATCATCTAATGTGGTCTTTGCTGTCAGAACTAGTTTATTGCTGAGTTCACAGACTAGATGGGTTGGACTAAATGTTTCCCACTACATGTCATGTAATGCAGATCTTGCTGTGTTAACACGGATGAGGGCCCGAGCACAGAGCATGACTGGTCGATATCGGTAGCAAGCTCGGTGCACATACTTAAGGACTGCAGACGTGATGTGTTGGCACTCTGGGATGTGTTACTTACTGCCAGCATTTCTGCAGTGATGATAGAAGACTGTAGTGTAGGAGGTCGGGTCACGTGATAGTCTGACAGTTGTGTAGGCAGGTGCCTCGGCCTTCTCTGGTCTGGTAATCTGCTCCGCCGTCCATATTCTTTACTGTTGTCAGGCTCGAAGGACCAATGTTATGAATTTGAGGCCATCTCGCTAGCTCCTCATCTACAATGAGACTCCGGTTAGAGAGTTGAAAGAACACGGAGGCAGATATCAGAACTTGACTGTTTTACTGAAGGCTCACACTTTGTCCATTTGAGTTACAGAACATTTATGATTCACATAGGGCTGTAAAGTCCTAGTCGATTGGTCCACTTATTGGTCGATGCGTTCTGAGTCGACCAAAATTCTGATTGGTCGATTTTATGCCGTGTTAATTTTTGAAAATTGATTGGACAAGAGACATTCCATGAGAGCTGATTGGTGCTGATGTTAGAGTTGGATACAACAGCGCTGCCTCTTGTGTAATATTGCTTTAACAGTCTACAGGGAGATCAAAGAACGTCCACGTCAGTGGTGACTGGTGAAAAATATTCTTGGTGGGGCTGTTCTTTTTTTTCTTTTTTTAAATCACACTTGTGCTTTTTGAGCTTTGTGAACAATTCCACTACTTCCTGAACTAAGTACAGCTCTTTTATTTCCTGTCTTACATCATTGGACAAACTGTCTGACCATTGCTGTTGTGACAACTGAGGTCAGACACACCTGGATTGATCAGTTTGTCCAATACAGACAGGAAATAAAACGGCTGTACTTGGTTCAGGAAGTAGTGGAGCTGTGCATATAGCTTATCAAGTCATTTTCAATAATCATCCCAAAACAATAGAACATAAATGGCTGGATACCAGTACTATGTGAAATACTGATTATTTTAATGCCAATATTACCAACTTGAGGCATTCTTATACTAAACATAAATACAATATTGCACAAACAAGTTTAGAACTAAACTGGAAACGAATAACTTATTAGGTTTACAGAAACATTTTACACCCAAAGCTGTCAACTCTTACAGCAGCGCCCCCTTGTGGCAGAGAAATCACACTGCCAGCCCGCCCTCACACCAGCCTTGGGGCGATTTCTCTATCGCCCTTCATGCGGCCGAATCAACGACGCTGATTGGATCAATTCCTGTTGCTATGTGCGAATTTCTTGTCAGTAATTGGCTGGCTGCTGCACTGCTTGGGCGATCTACGCAGCGGGAGCTTTTTCTCCGAGAATGATATATATTTTTATATATGATACTTTGTTACGAATTTAAATTAACAGTTAACTTAGAATATGTAATTATTCTTAATAAAAATTAAAAAAATCAAAAACACTTGGGAAACACTTGGGGGGCGCCCTATCGCCCTTTATTGGCCAGCCGCCACTGGTCCACGTTATTCAACGTGCTGTGGCTTCAGTGCTTGATTTGTAAATCAGTAGGTGCCGGAACGCAAAGTACATGACAGCGCACGCATGACCAGAGACGCACACAGGTCCCGGAACACAGTAAATGGTAGCGGCAAAAAAACGTGTAAAAACATGATGTGGTCCTTACAATTTTTAAATATTGTAATGTTCTCCGATAGATGCAGACAATGGTTGTAATCGAATGCTTTAATGCTGACTGCTGTTGGCCGCAATCACGCCGTACAAAACAGTAATCAAAAGAACTCTCACATAAACCGGTTGTCTGTCTAGCTCCATTTACAGACACACACTAGTTCCCCGGCACTCAACTGCGCACTCCCCCGCGCGCAGCCTGCAGAACAGTGCCCCCCCCCCCCTGAACAGTGCAACAACACTAACGCACAGTCTTGGCATAAACCATTACGTATTTCATTCTGAGTTTACAAAAACGCAGATGCACGTAATGCAAAATGCTGTCAGAACCCCCCACGCAAATTAGTCGATTTTTGGTCGGAATATCAGGGTTTCAGTCGACCAAGAATTTTTTGGGTTGATTACAGCCCTAGATTCACAGCAAGGACAGGTTGAATGGTATCTGAAATACAACAGCAAACAACACAATGTAAATAAAAATAATGACTAACTAAGCCATATCTCTAACACTTTAGCCAATTAAATTAGCTTATTTAGCTCAGAAGCACTCATACATAAATTGCTACAAACCTAAAGAGACCAGCTATAAACATTGCAATAAACATATACCTGTGCTAACTAACACAACATTGAACTTACATGGCTTCAATCACGCATACAATGTCCCTTGCTTGCTGTGCTCCCATGAAAATGAGGCTCTGTCTGAAACAGAACATGTTAAGGACCCCAGGGCAAACTTAGCAGTCTAAGATGTTGCCTGACTGTCTCCACCACTGCCCTCTAGTGGGGATTCAGAACAACGCTAAACCTATTTCTCTTAAATTCTGACAAGACAGAAGTTGCCGTCGTTGGAGCAGAAGCTCTAAAAACAGAAACTGATTAGTCAATCACTTCATCTGGATGGCATTAAATTGTCCCCCAGTAATAACGTAAAGAACCTCGGGGTTATTTTTGACCAAGACTTGACATTTAAATCCCATATTAAACAGGTTTCTAGGATTTCTTTCTTTCACCTCCGGAATATTGCTAAAATTAGAAACATCCTGTCCAGGAGTGACGCTGAGAAACTAGTCCATGCATTTGTTACGTCAAGGCTGGACTACTGTAATTCTTTACTATCAGGTAGTCCACAAAATGCCATTAAAAGCCTTCAGTTGATCCAAAATCAGCAAGCGTTCTGATGAATATTAAAAAGAGAGATCCCATTTCTCCTGTTTTAGCTTCCCTTCATTGGCTCCCTGTTAAATCCAGAATAGAATTTAAGATCCTTCTTCTTACATACAAAGCCCTTAATAATCCAGCTCCATCATACATCAGAGATCTAATTGTTCCTTATGTTCCTAACAGAGCCCTTCGCTCTCAGACTGCAGGTTTACTTGTAGTTCCTAGGATCTCTAAAAGTAGAATGGGAGGCAGATCTTTTAGTTATCAGGCTCCTCTCCTGTGGAACCAGCTCCCAGCTTTAGTCCGTGAGGCAGACACTCTGTTTACTTTTAAGGCCAGGCTTAAAACTTTCCTTTTTGATAAAGCTTATAGTTAGAGTGGCTAAGGTCATCCTGAGCTATCTCTGTAGTTATGCTGCTATAGGCTTAGACTACTGGAGGACAGACTTAGCAATTTTCTTCACTCTGCTACTTTTCTCTTCTACTACTCTCCATTTGCATTTTTTGCTGTTATTTCCACTGTTAACTTTGTTTTCTCTCAGTGTTTTTCTCTCCATAGAAGATATACCTGGTCTGGTATCCTGCTTGACTGCAATGCCCTGTCTGACGGGGGGCAACTGAACTTCCCCCGTGTCCTGTTATCAACTTTTTACTTTCTTTAATATAGAAAGTACTCTTACATCAGTTCTTCTGTTCTTTCTGTGTTGCTGCTCTCTCTTCTTAAACCCCCAGACAGTTGTGTCAGATGGCCACTTGTACTGAGAAAGGTTCTGGTTCTGCTGGAGGTTTCTTCCTGTTAAAGGGGAATATATCCTGTCCACTGTCACTACATGCTTGCTCAATGTGAGGGATTGTCGAGGGATTGCTGTGGTTGGAGTCTGCATGAACGGGACGCAACTGCCAGTCAATGACTCAATGCAATCTGCTGGGGTTCCTTAATTAGAAAACTAGCTAAAACTTTAAACTGATTGGAATGTTTGTATTAAAATTACTTTCTTGAAGGTGCCTTGAGTTGATCTGTTGTGAATCAGCGCAATATAAATAAACTGAATTGAAAAAATTTAATTAATAGGACTGCTTTAGGGGATCTACTGATCAGTCAGTCATCATCATTGGCCAGGAAATCTCTAAAACCTCCCCCCATCTAGATGCTGCCAGTGGCATTATCTTCAATGAGCGCCAGCACATCCAATGTGCAGCATTATGCAGGAGTGTCACTGGGAGTATTCATATTTCTACTCATAACAATTAATGCACCAATAAGTGCAATTGCTATATAATCTGAAGACGTACATCTGAACATACTGTGATATAATTCTTAAATGCAACATATTTTTATTCAGATTCTCATTTTTATTCTCAGTTCAGAGACAGGGATGGTGACTGACTGTTGGTTGTGTTTGTGTGTGAGTGAGGGTCTGTGAAGTTCTAAACCGATTTCTTCTGTCCAGCACATCCAAAAGATTCATTCCTTCAACTGTTTTACAATAATGTAGTCCATGCTGGCCATACTTTACTATTTTCCGAAAAGAAAACTATAATGCCTACAGTCCTCTCTGCCAGGTCAAGCAAGACTCAACCTAAAGGAAATCAACATAGAACAAAGGTCTTTTCAGTAATCTTACAACCAAGGGTGATACTGTGGGGGCAAAGGTTCTGAACATAATAAAAGTGAGAAAAGAGACGACCAGTAGCACTGATTAGAGTCAGTTCGTTTACATACAGTAAAAGAAAGCCTAATTACTGCCTTAGTTTGACTGAAGTCGAACCGAACTGGATTTCTCTTAATCGGACTAATTCACCCAGATAATGCGTTTAGAAAATCTAATTTCTCTGCATGTAACTCCAACCCCGCCTCTCCGAGGTTGTCATAGGAAGCGATGAGACCGCAGAAGTGGGAATAACAACACCAGTTCACAACAACACAGCAGCAACAGTAACACAACCAAACAGTACAGTACTTACAAAATGTGCTGTGCTGAAGCGTTGTTGTTGTCTATTTCTTCACTCATTGTGCATATCCTGCTTCTACTCTGTCCGCTTCACTGTCGCTAGCATTTGTTGACTATCTGTGTGACTCTCTAGACCAACCTGAGTAATGCCAACGCAAAAGAGCACATGTCGCCACCTAGCTTCACGGAGTCGAACTCACCTTATTCAATAATTCGATTTTCTAAGTGACATGTAAACTTGGATAAAGGCCCTGTTTCTGGTTAAGCTATAAATCAAATGATTCCCAAAATTCGATTTAGATGTGCATGTAAACATATTGATTGAAACACCGTAGACATTCTAAGAAGATATATCCCCAGGTCTAGGACCAGTTGCTCTACCCTGAGCTTCTTGGTAATGAGACATGGAGTTAAGTGGTTCATTTTCATAGCTTGTTCTATCACACAGCAGTTCAGTTCCATCCATCCATCCATCCATCCATCCATCCATCCATCCATCCATCCATCCATCCATTGTCTAACCCATTTAACAATGCAGGGGTTTAGGGGGAACAATGCATGTCTCCAGCCCTCAGTTCTTTCCTATTCTTTTAAATAAAGCAAAAAAAGAAAAACCAGTTTTCCTTAGGAAGCCAGACAATCAAATGCAATAAATCTTTACGTTGATGCAAATCTCATTTCAAAGTAACTTGCTGGGACACTGGAGAGGAGTATTTTCCTTTTAAAAGGAAGTAACTTCAAGCAGGAACACGATCGATGTGCTGCCATCTGCCAGTAAAAAAGCTAGAGACAAACACAGAGCCCACAGCTAGGTATACTTTTCATAGAAAGAAAAATGGAGAGAGCACAACATGAAAGGCAGCAGGTCAAACTTTTTTGCCATAAGGGCCAAATTCTTGGCACACAGGTCTACCTTTTGAGTAAAGTATTGTTTTAAAACATAAAAAATGTCAATCTGCATCAACCACCTGTGCCTGCAGGCTAGAATCTCTCCATTCTAGAATTGTGGTCAGGGCAATGTCACACTAAACCAGTCAGAGGGCTGCAAATACCAAGTCTGTTATCCACTTTCAGTGACTGTAAATATTGCCTCAGTTTCCTGTTCTTAGCTCACAGGAGTTTTACCCAGAGTGGTTCTCTGCTGTTGTAGACCATCTGTTTCAAGGTTCTACATGATGTGTATTCCGAGATGGTATTTGGCATACCTTTATTGTAATTGGGTTACAAGATATATCGGCATCAACGTCGGTATTGTTAGTCATTTTGTTATTGGTATCGGTCCGATAAGTAAAACTGGGCCGAAATAAAAAAACATCTGTATTTTCATCTTGTTGCCGTTTGTGTTTCAGGAGTGGGAGGGGGTTGGCTATGTGATATTTGATTGACCATGGGACAAGGATAGGTACACAGTGTAGGATTATGAAGTGTTTCACTGAAGCAGAGAAGTGATGTAGGTGGCATGGTTCCTTTTACACAGTGTCAAAAGGGTAGAGAAAATATACAAAATGTAAGATGTTGGTAAATATCAGTTATAGGCCATAACAGCAGTATCAATACCAGCTATATCGGCCCAGATTTTCATCTTCATCCACACAACTGCTCAGCTGATATCTTGTCCTTTTTTTGGACCATAACTGTCCCCAGGACGGGTTGTCTGAGATAACATTCTAGTAGAAGTACATCTACAGGACATACTCAGTTCTCCGAGCCTCACACCAACTATTCTGCCATGTTCACCGTTGGCCGAGTCGCTGCTGTGCCTTTAAGAGGCCGTAGGTCAGAGGGGAGCTTTAGCAGGGTGGGGGCGTGGCTGCCTGCCGCTGCACTGACACTCTGAAAGCTTCCTGCCTCCATCAGAACAGCGCCAGATCACACGGAGCTGTCACTAGCGATGTCTACCGCAGAGTGGAAGCAGAGGTGTGAGGCGGAGTGGGGTCTGCAGGGTGCCCCGATGCCCGACGCCGTGGACTGGAAGTCCGTGTATGAAGCCAAACCGCTGGGACGGAACCTGCTGAAGAACCCCGCTCCTCTCGGTACTACATCACAGCCACACTCATGATTCTGTCCCGTCATGATTCACAGCACACTACAGGACTGGTTCCGAAACAGCTTCACACACTCAGCCCGAATCAGAAGGCACAAAACTAACAATAGGAAACGTTCTGCAAAGTGACAGATGCGAAGTTGGTTTGGAGTTTCCTGCTGACTTAGATGTAACAGGAAGAGAGCAGTCAGCTTCCACATTCAAATCTGTCATAGATTCAGAGCCCATTTTATTCTCTGATATTTAATTTCTAATTCAGATAACTTTTCCTGACACCTGTTCATGATCATAGCTCACACTGGAATTGTCTCAGGAAGCTGAGGTTAAAGCCCCTCCCATAGGTGAATGGATAATTGTCTTCAGTTAGCTCCTTCCTCATTTTTTAAACTTCTTAGAGTTTGATTACTGACTTACCTAGTAATATCACTGGTGGGCTATATAAGGACAGATGAAATGAAAATCCCATGATTTGAGACTTGGGTTATAACAAGCTTATTCATGTTATGCTGTGGGAAGATAGGGTGTGACTAGGTGTGAGTTAAGATATTTGTTTGCAGGACTAGAAGTCGAAAGGCTTCCTCATTATAAAGCTGGGGCGTGTCGTGGATGATCCTGACTAATGCCTGAAATTTGTGCACATCCCGTAATCCTTCCCAAAAGGGTTGGATTGTTTTTGTTTTGTAATGTTTGCATTGGGGTTACAGAGGTCATAGTGATGGATTGTCCCTAAATCTTCCTACAGGGTTAAGTAAGGACAGCCCTCCACCTGAGCCTGAGCTACCAGATGTGCCTCCAGGTGGACCCCCCCGCTTTCAGCCTGATGGTGAGAGACAGAGCTGATCAGAATCCTTTTCTAAAAATCAAACAAACAAACAAACAGTGAAGCTTAGTGGACTCTGGCTAATCTCTGGAATCTCAGGTGACTTTGCTGGCTGGACCACAAGCACAGAGACCCTGCCATATGACACGAGCGGCATCCCAGAGGGAGTGGTGATCTGTTGGTTGCCTCTGAATAGGTGGGTGTTGCTGAACATAACAAGTGTTATCTTTAAATGTACTATACAGACTACTGTTAAAACTAAACTGTGGCTTTAGTTAAAACAGCACTACACGGGTCTCACTGCAGTGTGGTTTTCCATGGAGGTTAAATAGTGTTCTCTGCCTGCTGTCTTGTCTTCAGCTGGTTCACCTTGGAGCAGGTTGTGGATCTGAAGGCAGAGGGACTGTGGGATGAACTGCTGGATACTTTTCAGCCTGAAATAGTCATCCAAGATTGGTAGGTCACTGAGCACTTACCTCCATCCCCACCTCCACCTGAGCAATTCTCAGACCTTTCATAACTGGTGCCACCTAAATAACAACACCGTCCACAGACCAAATGACAGACATTCAAATGCAGTAATGCAGGCATGCAAGCTCATTTATGTCTCGTGTAAACAAGCAAATCTGCTGAGGAAAGTGTGTATGGTTGCAGACGTGATCATTTATGTGATGAGAGAACATCATCACATAATACCACATCATGATGTATTTGCTTTTGTGTGCTTAATGTAGGGCTGGGCGATATGCCTCAAATCTATATTGTGATATAATCTAAAGCATGTGTGGTAACAATATCTATTGCAATATTTTCTTTTCTTTATACATGTCAAAATAACAGTTTATGAACATTCTCACTTTCCAGATACATTGCAGCAGAACAACTTCAAAAAAGTTTAGAATGCCATTTAAAGAACATTTATTGTGGAAAATGCATTTAAAAATATTAAAATCTTTTTTTCTACAAAAAATGCAATACAAAAATTCTCAACATAAAGATGAAGATATTTTAAATAAATTAAAAGCTAAATGTTTTAAAAAAACACAAAGTTCAAAATTGTCCTCTGTCCTGGTTACTTATTTATAAATTTAATAACGCACAAAAATAAAGCTGCACATATTTGAATTAAAAATGCTTCAATTTCAACATGTTTTTTCCCATTAAATGGAAAACAACAGATTTTAAAGTTGCAATATATAGTTTAAAAGACGAACACTGAACATCAGTATTTATCCTTCTTGATGACAGCTTGATGACATCATCAAATTGCGCAATCACAGTAGGCCAGTATAATCAAAATCTCTACCTTTGGCTAAATTGACATCATTTCTACATTATACCTTTTATATCGCCCACCACTAGATTAGCGGCAACTTAATAACCTCGAGCTTTTCCTTACTATGCATCATATACTGTAGGATATGAAATTTGATCCACAGCCTAACCAGGCTTCCACTGTTTTTTTGTACATTTTAAACTATTACAGCAAAAATGGCATTAATTAATGAAATTCTACTCTTTGTAGACACTCAGTTTGCACTAATGAAAATTAACTGTCAACCCCATCTATTGACTGATTAAGTCAGCTAATAGTTATTTAACCACTTGGAGGCACTTATAATGTATATTGAAGATTTAGCTTTTACACCCCGATGGTCAGGGTATCATCAAGTAGGAAAAAATAAATGAAGCGGTTAAAATGACGCCAAAAGTAACTTTGTCCCAACACAGTGGCAGGCCATCGTTTCACACCCTTTATCCCATTAATACACAAGAACTATACAAAACAGGGGAATATCATAAGGGGTCATGTGACATACTGAGACTTGATAGTTCACAAAAGATGCTTGATTTCCTTATGTGTGGAGCCATTTTAGACAACTTTGAAGAGGTGTTCTAAGCTTCAATTTAGTGGTTTAGATCAAATAATATTTGTGTTAAAATGGCCTAGTCAAAGTCCAAATTGAAATCCAATTAGGGATCTGTGGTAAGACTGGACAACTGATGTCCATAAATGCTCTTCATTAAATCTGACTGAGCTTGAGCTATTTTACTATAAAGAATGGGCAAAGATTTCCATCTCTAGACAAGCAGAGGCGATCAAAAGTTGTTCTACAAAGTATTGACACAGGGTGGCTAAATATGAGTGGATGCCTATGTTTTTGTCTAAGATTTTTACTATAGAAGAATCTATATAAAAACATGCAATATTTTTCTTCCACTTTACAATTATGCACTAGTTGGTGTTGCTCTAACACATATAGCCCTGTGTAAATAGTTTGTGGATGTGGCTATATAAGAAATGGAAGCTCAGAGGGTGCTAATACTTTCAAAGGGATTTAGGAGCAACCCTGCACACAGACGGTATCAGGATGCTAGGTTCTAGGTTAGACATCTTGTCACAAAGCTGTTCTCCAAAGGTCTTCAGCTCACTGTGCAAGTGCTCTTACATAGACCTGCTGCCAGTGTTTAGCAAGCTCTGTACTGGTGACATCATGTCTCTACAACTGAACCTCTTACTTTGATAATGTTTCAGATATCTGAAGGAGTTTCATGAATAGGAGACATCTTTGATGCAAAGCAATATGCTGTTGTTGGAGAAAAATAGCTTCTGCTTTTAAACACAGATGAGGCCGTGATCCTATAAGTGTTT
>OY747715.1:48460238-48502738 GCA_963556495.2 Valencia hispanica
ACATTTGATCGTTTCTAGTTCATAATCTAATCCGTTTAGAAAGGTTCAGTCTGGACTGAAATGTTCTATTCTGCCTTAGATTGTTTCCAGGACAGCTTTGATTTAATTTATTCTATTTGTTAAAACACAAAAAAGAGAGATCTAAGTGCTACTTTTTGCATGTCTTAAAGGTCACAGCACTTTCCAAACTGAATTACTCTAACAATCCCCAGAACAGGATTTGTTATTTTAGAAAGGCTGTTTTATTTTCTGTGATATTTTGACAATAACTTAGATGAGCTTCTGCTGGAAAACCACAGTTTCTTACATCTTGGACTGAAAACAAGAACTCTTCCCTCTTTTCACACCAAAGAGTAGAAAATATGACTAATCATATCTTGCATTTGGTTTTGTTCCACCAAACACCTTCAAATGCTGAAATGAACTCATATAAAGTTTTGGACACAGTGGGAAAGTGTGAAAAACCACACACTATGCGGAGGATTATATAGGCTGCTTCTCTGCACTATGGACATGGTTCCATCTATGAGTCATAACAGAGGCCAGCAAACTATGGGTTATTTATGAGATGTCACCATCAGGTCCGTAACAAAGTTCATTGGTCAAATGACCTGTACTTGTATAGCGCTTTATTTAGTCCTAGAGGACCCCAAAGCGCTTCACACTACATTCATTCATTCACACACTGATGGTGGTAAGCTACATTGTAGCCACAGCTGCCCTGGGGCACACCAAACACCACCAGTAGGCAAAAGGGTGAAGTGTTTGGCCCAAGGAGGCAACAACTGAGACAGACATAGCATGGGGCTTGAACCAGCAACCCTCCGGTTATAAGACAAACTCCTAACTCCTGGCCACGGTCATCGCAAATGTTGACACCCACTGAGAACACAAAGTGTTTTTCTAACTAACAGGAAACTGTGCCCAGTGACAGAAGACACGTTAGTGTAACTCAGCGTATAGAGAAGTTTTCTAAAGGGGTGTGGCCGTGGGGAGATTCTGACGTCCCGCTGTGGCAATAAGTTGGGCTCTAGATCCCACAAAAATCATCTGATTTGCACCACCTTCAACATGCTAAAAGATATTTATGTAAATCCTTGGTTGGTGTGGCCTAATTCCAACACAGCACCTCCTAAAACAATTGAAATAATCAGCCTCAAGCCATACTTTACATGAGGATTATAACATTCGGTGCACATATGTAGTGTCTCAGGACCTACAAGATAGTCTCAGAGGGTCCAAACACCACAGGAAGTCAGCCATTTTGGTCGAAAGCTGCCATTGTATGTCTTTTGGACACTTTGTTATGCAGATTTGATCAGCAGGCTCAGTGGAAGCTTTGAGGTCGGCGCTGAGTCGGCGGTGTGTGAGTCTTGCGATGGTGACGATGGAGCCGAACTAAGTCACGAGGGCCATTCAAAGCTGCTTGCTGCTTTAATTTATGTTGTTTGTTTCAAAAACATCATAAAGATTTTAGAAATCAAAAACCATCTTAAAAATCAATGGGAAGTGCAGAAAAATGCAGTCCAGATAGGGGCCTATTTTGGATTTTGATCTACAGCTCATCAAATGTTTTTTAAGATTCTTTAAAAGCAATGAAACATGATTTCTAACTTTAGTGTTGTAATTTATTGTAAAAATATTTTTTTTGCCCATAGCTGATTAGGGGGGCTACCTGGAGTAACCTTTATAAGTTAAAGAAATGCCCAACTCCATAAGAATTAGTGATATATACGACAGCAGGAGCTGTTGATTGCAGATGCCCACCCCCCGACTGTTTTGCTTCAATTACTTTTCAGATAAGGATTTTAAAAAATTGTGCTTGATATGTGTTTTTCTTTCTTTCTTAATTGAATTCAGATGTTTTTTTTGGTGTCGAGCACAAGATTTTGTGTTATTATTTGTTAATGAAAGGATATTTGGGATTGCTGTTTTATTATATTATTACTGTTTTATTGAACCTCTGCCTACTCTACATGGGATAATTAATGGCAAAAATATAAAGTATAGCTATTGCAAAAGTGTTCAGAGCCCAAAATGCAACAGGAACCTTACATGTTTCTTTTTTTATCTCTGATTACAGGTTTTTTTTGGGGGGTGGGTTTTGGCCACAGTGGCCTTTATTGTAAGTGGACAGTACATAAAGGGGGAGAGAAGTGGGGAAGCGACAGCGGCTAATGTCTGTGGGGTGGAAGTGAACCCCCAGACAGCCGCCTCTGAACATGGGCAACCTGCCTTAACTACTGTCCTATGCGACGCCCCATCTCTGATTACATTTAAATATGAAGATTTGTGTTTTTATCAATGGTGAGAAAAATGTTAGTACAGAAGCGTTTGCATTCATTGTGCTTCCATAAGCACAGCCATGCTACTGCATCATATGTGAACAGCCTTGTGCTGGGAACAATGGGCCACAATACATCTCACGTTTCTCTCACATTTCCTCTACAGTCAATCTGTAAAACTGTACAGATGATCCGACTCTCCATCCTTTCATCTCCTTGATTTCAGCTAGTTAGGACCTATAGATGGCTCTTCTTTAACTTGAGTCAATTAGATTGCCTTGCCTTCATTGTGCCACAATGGTGAAGAACATGAAAACATAATCTAAGAGTTGGATGTTCCTTCCTGTAAAGGTGATCCATCAGAGATTTTGAATTTAATGGTCATTTAGGACAGTTAACTCTGAATAGTTTAGGTTACCATAAAGCAGTGTTTCTCAGACTATAGGGCGAGCCCCACTAGTGGGGCGCAGAGGTATTGCAGGTGGGGCGTGACATCAATGGGATTTAAATAGTTTTTCCCCCCTAGATTCTGTCGTTGTGAATGTTTCACTGCACTGTAAATTAAATCAACCAACTCCCCCCTCTCACAAAATTAAACACACTCAAATAAATTAGCAATTGTGATCATCATTGTAAACAGAACCAGGACCTGGAACATCGGGCTGGGAGTTTGACGTCAGAATATATGGCAGAAGAACAAAACAAGCTGAAGTAGCCGCATTATCAGAGATTCCATCTACAAAATGGACAAATATCTAAAAAGATCAGGGAACGTTTCAGAGTCAGAAAGGTCACACGGTCAACCACGGAGGAAATACAGGGATGAGTATCTTGCTCTTTATTTATTTTATTATTTTTATTTTTTATTTTGTACTTTTGAAAGCTTTGTAAATTTGATAAAACTACAACTTTTATTTTCTCCAACTGTGAGCTGAAGTTCTACATGTAGCAACTACTGACAGCATATATATTTCATATATTTCTATTTTTATACCAGTGCGCAACCCCTTTTTCCAACTAATTTATACCCTTAAAAACTTGTAGACTAACTCGGCTATTTAAATAAATAAAACACTTTAAAAATCAGGCGTGGTCACCATTCTGTTGGGGCGATAAAAGCATGGGGGGCTTGTGTATGCTCCTTTGTCCAAAGTGGGGAATGATAAAAAAAGTTTGAGAAACACTGTCATAAAGGCTTTGCTGTAATGTATAGTTTATTCCTGCCTGTGGTGGGCTGGAGAGCACAGTTAGGGGGTCTACTGTGGGGGTCTGCTAACATTTAGTTAATATTTCATTGGTGTACATTTGATTATTGCCCTGAAAAAAAGAGGAGACCATGATTAATAAAACTGTGTTGTTTGTTCATGTTATTTGCTTTTCACTTGTTACCTTCTTCTTTTCCCCCACGTCATACAGTCAATAAATACCAGAAAGAAAAACCTTCACCTAACTTCTACCACTTCAACTTTTTTCACAGTTTGTTCAGCCTCAAACCTCAATATACTGTATTTTAGTGGATTTTATGTCAGACCATCACAAAGTAGCACACAATGCTGAAATCAAAATAAATCATCATCTGGGTTACAAAATGTTTAACACAGAAATGTGAAAAGTGTGGTTTTTCCTATTTTAACTTCCGTTTTACTTTTCAGCCCCTTTATATTGATACCCCTAACTGAAATCTTGTGGAACTAATTGCCTTTAGAAGTCACATAATTAGTAAAGAAACAAACAAACAAAAAACGGAATCGTAATGACCAAGGAACACAGCAGACAGGTCAGGGAGGAAGCTGTGGAGAATTTTACATCAGCGTTTGGTTCTACAACAATATCCAAACTTTGAACATGTCACAGAGCTCTGTTCAATCCATCATCTGAATTTACAGTAGAAAGAGTATAACACATCTGCAAACCTACCAAGATATGGTTGTCCACCTAAACTGACAGGCCTGGCAAGGAGAGCATTTATCAGCAAGCAGCTATTAATCCCTTGGTACCTCTGGAAGAGCTGCAGGAATTCACAGAATCCTGTTTGCCGTTTGCTTTAAGCCATGTAGGGGATATGGCAACAATGTGGAAGAAGAGGCTTGAATCAGATGAGACCAAGGCTGAAGATTTGGTCTACATGCAAAACTATATATGTGGAAAAAACTGACTGTACAGCACACTGACCACATTGTAGCCAACATGAAACATGGTAGTGGCAGTATGATGCTGTGGGGATCCATTTTTTCAGCAGGAACAGAGATGATGGTCTGAATTCATGGAGAAGGGTGAAGCTAAAGACAGGACTATGGTGTTTGAGGCAGCAGTTGACTGGAGACTGAGGTGGAGGTTTACCTCACAGGAGGACAACAAACCTGAAAATACAGTGGTGATCCAATGAGTTCATTAGATCAATGCAGATGTATTTGTTAGAAGGGCTCAGTCAAAGTCCAAAATTGGGGGCAAGAAATGAAAACTTTTCTTTACATTTTTCATCTAATCTGAGCAAGCTCTCCATCCAGTTTTGAGCTATTAATCCAAAAATGAATGGTAAAGATTTTAATTTCTAGATATTTTATTATAGTTCCTCAAAGTATTGATTCAGGGGGCTGAATGTGTGATACTTTTCAGACTTTAATTTGGAAATTATTTTTTTAAAATAATTTATCATTTTCCTTCCACTTTATATATCTGCAGTTTTTGTTGGTCTATCACATAAAATCAACATAGAATACAAAGAATTTTGTGGTTGTAATGTGATGAAATCTGGGATGTGATAATTTGCAAGGCACTGTATCTTTGTGGTCACATAGGAGCAGAGCTGATTGCTCATCTGATCACTTTGCATATTCTCGCTGATGTTGATGTTTCAAGCAGTACACTGAATATTGCATAACAGGTGTCCCTGTCTGGGTTCATGGTGAAGTTGAGAACACTGCTCCTTCTAAGGTGACAGGCCCACCAGTGGCTGAGCAGAGTGACTCAGGTAATAGAAACCTGCGGAGCTGCTGTCAGTCGCTCGTCTCCCGACCCCTCTCTGAGTGCCTCACCTCTGACCCCTCCTTCCTCTAGCTCTGAGGTTTATGTGGAGAAGTCTGGATATTGAAGTTTTGGTTTCAGAGGGCAGAAGGAGATGAGAATCTGATAATCACTTAATGAGTCCGTCCAGTGACCCCCCCCCCCCCCCCCCACTAAAGACTCCAACAGTTCTTTCTTTATTTGATCAAATATGTCTTTTAAGCTTCTTCTACTCCTGAACCATCTTTCTGTCGGAATGTACAAAACTAACTTCTGCCTTATAAGGACACACTTTGAAATTTGTGAAGTTTTGTGTCCTGACATTCTTGGTGATGTTCATCAAGCGCTATGAGGCAGAATCAGAGTGCTTTGAGCTCATCTATAGACAACTGAATGTGTCACCCTCACATCTGAATGATCTCCACTGGTTTTCTGCAAAGTCACTCTAAGTAGGTTGGACATAGTAACGTATATGTATAAGTTTCACCTAGAGCTGGGCCGAGTGTTGTTATACAGCTGAGGAAGAGCAACATCAGAGAACTTGCGGCGAGGTACTGTATATCAAGCATCCAAAACTTTCAGCATGTTGGTAAACCTCCTTCTCAACAGAGTAAACTGGCACCATATCCATAGCTATGTAGAGGGTAAATGTCTCCGTTGGCTTTCCACCTTGACCCGCTCTTCTCATACGGTACACTGTTTGAAAACCTTGTTTGAAGAGTTGTTTGCTTTACAGACAAGGTGCTAGCGCTAACGCCACTAGAGTGTTTTTCTTTTCGAAGAAGGTAACACTTCTCCCACTCAGCCGCATGTCTTCGCTTTAAATGCTGAAACAGATTTGTTGTACTGCTACCAGCAACAACAACAGCCTTAAAGCTACATTGCGTATTTTTTTGAGGTAATTCTTAGCAAAAACCCTTTGTTCTTTCAACAATATGTGCTCATTCATGTGTAATTACTTCCACCTACTAATGAAAGTATTCTTGTAAGTGTAGAATCTGCTATTCAGAATACATACGAGCGAGTCGCTCGAATGGCTGAATCTATGTTGAGCCTCCATCTTTAAAATACATTCGCCAACGAGGGACATTCCTGGAAATTCTAGCTCCGCCTTTCGCGCTTTGGCTGCACTCAGTTGCACCGTGACGAATGCCAGAGGGAGATTGTCTACTCGCGACCCGGCAGACGTCTGACTATATAACTAAATGCAATGTAGTTTTCTAAAGTAACCTCATCACTGGAAGGAACACTGGACGAAGTCGTAGGACTGGAAGCCATGTTAACCTTGGCATGAAACGGCCACCGTAAGAGTTAAAACGGGCTCGGAATGGGGGGGGGGGCTAGAACGTAATATTCAGTTGGTTGGTAATATAGAATTTCACCGCTAGATGGAAGCAGATCTTACACAATGTAGCTTTAAGACAGTACTTTGCATCGAGATGTTGTCTGTTCATCATCAGATGCTGTAAACCTAAACCAACTCCAAACGACTAAAGTTGAAGAGCATTTCTTTGAACGGAGCTGCTCTCCTTCGTTAGCTGTTTCTGCCAAGTTGTTTGTGTATTCATGCGCTGCCCTCAGGGGAGGGGAGGTGCAGAGGGCTGTGCCGTAGGCAGCGTGCTACGGAAACCCGGAAGGAAGATTTGGCAAATGCAAAATATATGTATTTTACGCCATACTGAAGAGGGGGAGGAAAAGAAATCTAAAAAATAGATTTTTTTGAAAATATGATTCGATTTGGCCTACCAACTCAACTCTTATATCAAATCGATTTTTTTCTGAGCCCTAGTTTCAGCTCTTTCAGACATACAATCAACTGGTCAATTAATTTGCATCATTGGGGATGTCAAACTCACCCATAGTTGGCATCATAGAGGCCTCTTTTTCCTTTTGATGGTATTAGTAATTATTAATTTCCATAAATTTCTGGCTAGATAAAGGGTTGAACAATGTATTGCGATAAGATCTTTATTTTTGCTTTTAAATTCTGACAAGACAGAAGTTGCTGTCTTTGGACCAGAAGTTCTTAAACAGAAACTGATTAGTCAATCACTTCATCTGGATGGCATTAAATTGGCCCCCAGCAATAACGTAAAGAACCTCGGCGTTATTTTTGACCGAGACTTGACATTTAAATCCCATATTAAACAGGTCTCTAGGATTTCTTTCTTTCTTTCACCTCCGGAATATTGCTAAAATTAGAAACATCCTGTCCAGGAGTGATGCTGAGAAACTAGTCCATGCATTTGTTACCTCAAGGCTGGACTACTGTAATTCTTTACTATCAGGAAGTCCACAAAATGCCATTAAAAGCCTCCAGTTGATCCAAAATGCGGCAGCAAGAGTTCTGATGAATATTAAAAAGAGAGATCACATTTCTCCTGTTTTAGCTTCCCTTCATTGGCTCCCTGTTAAATCCAGAATAGAATTTAAGATCCTTCTTCTTACATACAAAGCCCTTAATAATCCAGCTCCATCATACATCAGAGATCTAATTGTTCCTTATGTTATGAGCCTGGTTCTGTTGGAGGTTTCTTCCTGTTAAAGGGGAGTTTTTCCTCTCCACTGTCGCAACATGCTTGCTCAGTATGAGGGATTGCTGAAGGATTGCTGTGGTTGGAAATCTCCCAACCTCACGCCAATGACTGACGCAATCTGCTGGGATTCCTTAAATAGGAAACTTTTTAACTGATTGGAATGTTTGTATAAATGTATTGAAATGACTTCTTGTTAAGTGCCTTGAGATGACATCTGTTGTGAATTGGCGCTATATAAATAAACTGAATTGAATTGAATTGAATTTTGCTAACAGTAACTTAATTTAGCGATTTATCTCAAGCCTTCAGGGCTGTCTGACTGTCGGATAAATGAATGTTTGCCTCATATCATCCCCTCCACCCCTTGGGGGGTTTTCTGTTGCTCAGCCTAAGGTGGTCGACCATAATAACAGATTTTATATGTATATATATGTTTCTGTTGCCTCATTTGGACATACAATCAACTAGTGTCACTGCAGATGTCAAAACCACCCGTAGATGGCATCATTAAATCTGGAGCAGCAGTTTTAACCTTCTCCAGGTATGAGTACTGCTAGTTGAAACCAGTTAGAGATGTTGCTAGGATACCAGCTTGGTCAAGGACAAGCTTCCTGCCAACTTTAAGTGGGGCATTTATTTGTAGGATGTTGCCAGAAAACAAGTTCTTCATAAATCTTGCTCTCAACCGAGTTTGGACCCCGCCTCTCGCAGAAAGACCACTGGAGATAGGCACCAGCTCCCTTGTGTCCCTGCAACAGTGACAGAAATTTAAATGCTTAAGATGCAGATTACAAAGATTCATTTATAAGAGTTAACCAAGTATTTATTTGTCCCTTTTCTGACTTTTTTGGTGAAGTATTTTGTTAATTCATTGTTGTTTTTTAATATCAAGACTGAATAAATCACGTAATCCACAATTTGCTGTCATTTTAGTGATTTTCATTAGTTTTAATCAAAATAAATACAATCCTCTTCCATAATTGTAACAAGCTCACTACAGTTCCTATTTTGTATACCAGTTTTAAACCTTTTTCCATGATAGGTAATAATTGTTAATTTCATTCATAAATATTTAAACTAAAAACACAAAGCTAACAGAAAAAGCACAGTAATGAACATATATGCAGTAATCACTTAGCACAAGACAAAATTAATTCAATTCAGTTTATTTATATAGCGCCAACTCACAACAGATGTCATCTCAAGGCACTTAACAAGAAGTCATTTCAATACATATATACAAACATTCCAATCAGTTAAAAAGTTTCCTATTTAAGGAATCCCAGCAGATTGCGTCAGTCATTGGCGTGAGGTTGGGCCCCGTTGATGCAGACTTTCCAACCACAGCAATCCTTCAGCAATCCCTCATACTGAGCAAGCATGTAGCAACGGTGGAGAGGAAAAACTCCCCTTTAACAGGAAGAAACCTCCAACAGAACCAGACTCAGTAGGAGCGGCCATCTGCCACGACCGTCTGGGGGTTTGAGAAGACAGAGCAGAGACACAGAAGGAACAGAAGATCTGATATAAGAGAACTTTCTATGTTACAGAAAGTAAAAAGTTGATAACAGGACACAGTGGATGTTCAGTTACTGGGAGGATCATCCCAGTCGATGCCCCCCGTCCAACAGGGCATTGCAGCCAAGCAGGATACCAGACCAGGTATATCTTCGATGGAGAGAAAAACACTGAGAGAAAACAAAGTTAACAGTCGAGATAACAGAATGTTCTGTAATACAACTGGAGAGCAGTAGGAGAAAACGAAGTAGCAGAATGAAGAAAATTGGTAAGTCTGTCCTCCAGCAGTCTAAGCCTATAGCAGCATAACTACAGAGATAGCTCAGGATGACCTCAGCCACTCTAACTATAAGCTTTATCAAAAGGGAAAGTTTTAAGCCTGGCCTTAAAAGTAAACAGAGTGTCTGCCTCACGGACTAAAGCTGGGAGCTGGTTCCACAGGAGAGGAGCCTGATAACTAAAAGATCTGCCTCCCATTCTACTTTTAGAAATCCTAGGAGCTACAAGTAAACCTGCAGTCTGAGAGCGAAGGGCTCTGTTAGGAACACATGGAACAATCAGATCTCTTATGTATGATGGAGCTGGATTATTATGGGCTTTGTATGTAAGAAGAAGGATCTCAGATTCTATTCTGGATTTAACAGGGAGCCAATGAAGGGAAGCTAAAACAGGAGAAATGTGATCTCTCTTTTTAATATTCATCAGAACTCTTGATGCCGCATTTTGGATCAACTGAAGGCTTTTAATGGCATTTTGTGGACTACCTGATAGTAAAGAATTACAGTAGTCCAGCCTTGAGGTAACAAATGCATGGACTAGTTTCTCAGCATCACTCCTGGACAGGATGTTTCTAATTTTAGCAATATTCCGGAGGTGAAAGAAAGAAAGCAATCCTAGAAACCTGTTTAATATGGGATTTAAATGTCAAGTCTCGGTCAAAAATAACGCCGAGGTTCTTTACGTTATTACTGGGGGCCAATTTAATGCCATCCAGATGAAGTGATTGACTAATCAGTTTCTGTTTAAGAACTTCTGGTCCAAAGACAGCAACTTCTGTTTTGTCAGAATTTAAAAGCAAAAAGTTTAGGGTCATCCATGTTTTTATGTCTTCCAGACATGCCTGTAATCTACCTAACTGACTGGGTTCATCAGGATTTATGGATAAATATAGTTGTGTATCATCGGCATAGCTGTGGAAATTTATCCCATGCCGTCTAATGATTCTACCAATTGGGAGCATATATATGGTGAACAGAATTGGTCCAAGCACAGAACCCTGTGGAACTCCACAAGTAACCCTAGAGTGTGAAGAAGATTGATCATTTAGATGAACAAACTGGAATCTATCAGACAAATATGATTTAAACCAGCCTAGTGCTGTTCCTTTGATCCCTGCAACATGTTCAAGCCTTTCTAAGAGAATATTATGATCGACTGTGTCAAAAGCAGCACTGAGATCTAAAAAAACCAGAACAGACACAAGTCCATTATCTGAGGTCATGAGAATATCATTAGTAACCTTCACCAGTGCTGTTTCAGTGCTATGATGAGCTCTAAAACCTGATTGAAACTCTTCAAACAGCTCGTTACTGTTTAGATGCTCACAGACTTGATTAGCAACTATTTTCTCAAGGACTTTGGATAAGAAAGGAAGGTTAGATATAGGTCTGTAATTCACTAAGTCAAATACTCCATTAAATACTCAAGAAGATAAAAGTCTTCAGACTGACCTTGATTTAACAGATTTGCCATTAAAAAAGAAAACTCCAACTAAAAATGGATCAGTGAGATACCTGGCCTATAAAAAATATTCACTCCCTTGGATGTTTACCCTTTTTATTGCTTTTACATATAGCCCACCTATACCTCTCTGAAATCGGTAGGGGCTCCTGAGTTCGTTTACAATCACTGAACCCGATGTTCAACCAATACTCCTGTCAAACGCAGTACACAACCTCTCTATACACCGCAAGTGCCCAACGTTATCCTGAGTCTCCCTTACCTCATTAAATAGTACACTAGTGGTTTTAGATTCTCTACACTCATTAATATGACTCTGTGTATAGGAATAACAGATTGAAAAACACATTGTTATTCCAAAACACATGCAATGTTAAACTCTATTACTCAAAATATTATCTAATCAGAAAAGACCAGACATAACACAGGATTAAAGTATAGAACTCTTTGAAAATATATTAAATCCAACATAAATAACAAAGTTCCAGCGCATTTGTAAGATAAAAAATACAGCAGGATACATAACAAATAAAGGAATAAGGTGCAGAGATAAAAGACAGACAGCAATATAACACTGGTGGAAGATGAAATAAGTAGAATAAAATGCAGAAAATGAGTTCACAAAAGGAACTGTACATAAATTAATATAAATATACAATACACAACGGAATATTGTACTGAGAAGGTGATAGTGAAGAGCCAACAGCAGTTAAAGAGTGGAGTTATACAGTCTCACAGAGGTGGGAATAAATGATCTACGTAAACGTTCCGTTTTGCATTGTGGATGTTTTAACCGTCCGCTGAAGTAAATGCTGAGAGCCTCCACAATCAGGTGCAGCGGGTGAGAAGAGTTGTCTAAGATGAAGGTCAACTTCGCCAGCATCCTCCTCTCACTCACCTCCTCCACAGAGTCCAGCGGGCGGCCCAGGACCGATCTGGCTCTCTTCACTAGCCTGTTCAGTCTCTTCCTGTCTCGGTCCGAGCTGCCTGCACCCCAGCAAACCACAGCAAAGTGGATTATGGAGCCTACAACAGAGTGATAAAAAGTCATTAGCAGATGACAGAACTGAATGTTCACTGGTGTATGTATATGTATGGTATGATGAACCCCTGGTCTAAGGCCTCGAAGATATATGTCTCCATATGTCATGTTTCGGCTGGTAAGAGAGGGAAGTGACGTCCGCCTGGTAAGGTTGATGGCCATGTCGTATGACCTGAAAACCTCAGCCAGATCATGACAGGGTGGAGGGATCTGCTCGATGGGGGGGCTGGAGGGCTGGGGCTGCTTTGGATGGTATGTCAGATCTGGGACAGAGGCACTAGGTCTGGTAATCGGGCTCCCTCTGAAGGATCTGCTGTGTTGACCATGAGAAATGTGGGTCGTGCATCCGAAACCATAGGTAACCCAGGATGAGTGGGATTGCACTGGATAAGATCACCCGGAAGCTGATGAATTCGGAGTGGTTTTCAATCCACATCCAGGTCTTGGCTGTCCGGTGGCGTATGGGATAGGGTCGTAGTGGGTGTCCGTCGACTAAGGCTATGGGTATGGGGCAGCACAGAACCTCGAGGGAGAGCTCCGTGACTAGGTGAGTGAAGATGAAATTCTCTGCAGCTCCAGTGTCGAGCAGGGCCTGTTGTGTGTGATGTGACTGGTGATCGATGATCTAGACTGGGAGGTGGTAGCGAGAAGGTCCAGCCGTGCCAGGTGAAACCCCCCCGAGCTTCATCTGGCCTGGTAATTTCCCGGCCTGAGCAGACATTGCAGGCGTCAATGTTTGGGTGACCCCCAGAATGCGCAAAGACCCTCCCAGAAACGTTAGTCCTGCTCCTCCTGCGGCAGATGTCCCAGCTGCATCGGTTCCTCCTCCTCAATGGGACTGAATTGGGTAGGGGTGGGCCTTAACTCGGTGGAGCCAGGCAGGGCGGACTGGTGGTGGCTGGGATCTACTCATCACCCTGTGGTCAATCTCCAGAGCCAGTTGGACGGTGTCGTCGAAGGTCCTTGGCAATTCTCTACTGACCATTTTGTCTCTAATGTAGCCTGCAAGCCCCTCGAGGAAGATGGATCTCAACGCTGCTTCTCCCCACTGCAGCGTGGCAGCCAGTGTCTGGAATTCCGCAGCGAAGAGATGAACTAGCTGATTACGCTGGCGGAGATGGAGGAGTTGACTCTCGACATCCACTTCGCTGCAGGGGGGCTCGAAGGTCTTACATAGCTCTGCTACGAACTGGGCATAGTCGTTACAGAGCATAGACTTGCGGTTGTAAATGATAGCCGGCTATTCTTTAGCCTGCCCGGTCAGGAGCAAAGTTAGCAGGGCCACTCTGGGAGCTGAAGAGGCGTACATGGTGTGCTGACATACGAAAATCATGTCCAGAGTGGCAAGTAATCCGTCTGGCTTCCCGTCTGCTCCGTTCCACTTCTCGGGCAGACAGATTATGGGCTCGGGAGTGGGTGGAGAGCGTTGCTGGAGGGTATGGACCATGCTGGACTGCCTGATGTGAGCTTCCCGACAGGGTCTCCAATTTCGAGCCGAGTCGCACTACTAAGCCCCGGAGGTGTGCCACCTCTGTTCGTTGTGATTCCACCTCCGCCGGAATACCGTTTGAAGGCTCAGTCATCCTGTCAGCAGCAGGAAGGAATGAAGCGGCAATCAGTGGAGTTCCACACGCGGATTGGTGTTAGCTCCTGTCATGGAGCAGCTGAGCAGGCGACATTTTTATTGTTTGTATTTTTTAAATATAATATTACTGTACTGTATTTATATCCACCAGCAAAACTTTAGCTAGCTACAGTTAGTTACGGTAAGAAGGCTGAGATTTTAAACTTGTATTTATAATTGTATATTTTTAAACCACAGACTGAGATTACAACTGACACAATAATTCTACTGTCAAATTAGTTTTTTTTTACCGGTATAAAATGTCTCTTCTCCACCAGTCCAATCGTTGAATCGTTTGCAAACAAGCTTACTGATCATTTCAGGGGTCATCATCAAGAGAAATGCCATTTTTTGTTAAAGAAAGGTTCTAAGAAAATGAAGGAAGAAGAAGTAAATAGGAAAATATGATTAAAATGGGAAGATAGAAATAGTAATAGAATAGAGGAATGAAGAAAATAAGATTGACATCCTTTCTTCAGTGTTTTGGTGTAGACTCTCCCAAAACTCCAGTTTTTTTGTTTTGAAGGTTTCCTAAAAAAAGATATGAGGAAGAAGTGTGAAGTGGCCTTAAAGGAGAGAAGGCTTCACAGCAGCAGATTCATCGGTGGGCAGTGGGCATTTTAAGCCAGATGAGTTTGATAGAACCGGTCAGATTGTGAGACTCAACGAGTATTTTACTCTGAATATAGAAATAGGTCGAACCAGATATCATAGTTAAATGTTGTGTGTTTTCAGACAAAAAAAAACGTGTGTGAAAATCAGTTTAGTATTTTGCGAGTTATGATTTAATAAACGCGCTGCTGATGCTTCATTGTGTCTACCAAACAGATTACACAGTGGAGCGGGGGATACCTGTCCAAGATGCCCGCCCCACGGCTCATCAGCGCCAGTAGGTAGTAGCGGTCGATGTGCCGTCTACTATTTATATAGCTCTATGAAGCCTAAACTCGTATCCACTCACACTTCCTGTTCCTTTCTGCTACTTGTCTCCTGACCAATCATGGACCAGTCAATCTGTGTTGCGCAACACCACTTCCTCCTTCCAACATGAACTTTCCAAATTAAAGTACAGTAATGCTTATTTTTTATAGTAAACTGTTTTTTAAAACTATACATTTGTACATTTCTTAAACTTATTATGCCCAATACTAATTTAGGTCTCTAAAAGCATGATTTTTATACTTATTTATTATCATTTTAACATATTTAAGTTAACAATTTTAACACACTTTAAATTATTTCTCTTTGTGTGAACTCAACACAGAGTACTTTGTTTATAGACTGGGTTACTTACAGATCAGTTATGATCAACATATTTTTTGTTTCTTTACAAAAAGAAATTACAAAAAAAACCTTTAATACCAAAGTGAAAAATTCTTTCTACAAAATACTGACAAATAAAACTATATAACTTAAAATTATGTGATTTCATAAATAATCACCCTCTTCAAGTCAGTATCTAGTAGATTCACCTTTGACTGTAATCGCAGCATGAAGTCTTCCTGCTAAACTGTTCCAGTTCTTTCAGGTTGGTGGGGATCAGCTGTGAGCAGAATATTTTCCAGTCCTGCCACAAATTCTCTATGGGATTGAGGTCTGAGCTTTGACTAGGTCACTCTAGAACCTCCATCTTGTTGTCTTCAAACCATCTCTGTGTAGCTTTAGCTGGAAGCTTCGGGTCGTTGTCCTGCTGGATAATAAATATTCTCTGAAGCTGTAGATCTCTGGCAGATGGAAACTAATTGTCCTCCAGGATTTCTCTGTACTTTGCTGCATTAATTTTACCTTCTACCTTTACAAGCCTCCAGGGCCTGCTGCCAAGAAGCAATACCCACAGCATGATGCGGCCACCACCATGCTTCACAATGGTGATCATGTGTTTGTGGTGATGTGTTTGGTGTCCACCAAACATAGCGTCTTGTCTGGAGGCCAAAAAGCTCTTTGTTGGTCTCATCAGACCAAATAACTTTTTTCCACTTGACCATTGGCGTCTCCCTCATATCTTTTGCCAAACTCTAGCCCACCCTTGATCTGAGTTTTCTCCAACAGTGTCTTACCCCTAATTTCCACTGCATGCGCTCCGTTCCACTCCGGTCCGCCACGCACTCCGCAGCTGTTCGCAATTTACACTGAATGCGGTCTACATCCGCTCCGGTCCGCTCCGGTCCGGTCCGCAGCCCAGAGGTGCACAAAGAAGCCTGAAAGAATTGCGAGATTTCGCGATAAAAGCCAGTAATAAATGCGGAAGTCAGAACAAAATTCTTCATTCCATGGAAGACGAACAGAAAAGAACAGTTATTCTCTGTTATTCTGTGTCAAGATATTTTGGACAACATATGTATAAATATACGCAGGTTTATATTAATATAGCTATGCATACAAAACATTTCTAGTCCGTCTTTTATTGATTTATTTTGAAAAACACCCAGAAATGTGGTTGTTGTATATCCTATTGATGCTTAGTGATTTTTGTAGATTGACTGTGGACTTCCTCGGTGTCCGGCAAAAATAGAATCGATCCTATTTTTGGTGGATGGTGAAATGGCGGCCAGCTCCGCTCGGTGGCGGCAGTGGAAACGCTCTCATTGACTACAAAGGGAGCGTTTCTGCTGCGGAGTGCGTGGCGCAGCGGAGCAGAGCGCATGCAGTGAAAATTAGGGCTTACACACTCTCTCATAAAGCTCTGACTGATGAAGAACCAGGGCAACAGTTGTCTGCAGAGTCTCTCCCATCTCAGTTGCCTTCAGCGTAGTCAGAGGTATCCTGATGGCCTCTCTCACTAGTCTCCTTCCTGCACGGTCACTTAGGTTGTGAGGACAGCCTGATCTAGGTTGATTTTCACATATTCCTTCCATGTCTTGATGATGCATTTAACTGAACTCCTGGAGATATTTAATAACGTAGAGATTTTTTTGTATCCATCCCCTGACTGATACTTTTCAATAACCTTTTCTCTGGTTTGCTTTGAGTCTTCTTTAGTCTTCATGCTGAAATGGTAGCCAGGAATATGGATGAACCCATGAATGGGCCTTCCAGACACAGCTGTATTTATACTACAATCACTGGAGACACACTCTCTGCACTCAGGTGATCTCCATTCCACTCGTTGATAGACTGCTAGCACCAACTGTCTGGACCTTTGTTGAATAAGGTCAAACATCCAAAAGAGTGAGTACATTTTATAGGCACTGTATAATACTATATTAGCAAAAATTAAATGTCTCCACTTTCATAAGATATTAGTTTGTTGCTGTATTCTCAATTAAACAGCCGTGCTAATAAACTAATGTTAGGTTGGTTGAGGCTACTAGCTGTATAAGTCACCTTGAGGGCCATATTACAGGATTACAGGATGCACTGTTCCAGTGGGTTGCTCGGTCTAACACCGGGCACATATCTTACCCACATAGATCTAAGAAGACTGCTCTAGGGAATCTACTGATCGGCCAGTAATCATCATAAGCCAGGAAATCTCTAACAATTTTTGGGTGATTTTCAGTGAGCACCAGCACATCCATTGTAAGGCAAGGCAAGTTTATTTGTATAGCACAATTCATGTTACAAGACAATTCAAAGTGCTTTACATAAAACATCAAAAGCATTACAGCAGGGTGCAGAAAAAGCAAAAGTAGAGGAATAAAAACCATGATTAAAAATGAAAAAATAAAATAAAAAAATCTATCTTAAAAGAAGCCGTGAAGATTTAAAACTTAGAATAAAAACCTAATCAAAAGCAGCTGAGAACAGGTGGGTCTTTAACCTGGATTTAAATAAACTGAGTGTTTCAGCTGATCTGAGGCTTTCTGGGAGTTTGTTCCAGACATGTGGAGCATAGAAGCTGAACGCAGCTTCTCCATGTCTGGTTCTGGGAACTGATAAAAGAGCGGATCCAGATGACCTGAGGGATCCAGTAGGTTCATACTGGGTCAGGAGATCACTGATGTATTTTGGTCCTAAACCATTCTGAGCTTTATAGACCAGCAGCAGAACCTTGAAGTCTATCCTCTGACAGACAGGCAGCCAGTGTAAAGACCTCAGAGCTGGACTGATGTGGTCCACTTTTTTGGTTTTAGTGAGAACTGGAGCAGCAGAGTCCTGGATGAGCTGCAGTTTCCTAATTGATTTTTTAGGTAGACCTGTAAAGACGCTGTTAAAAATAATCAAGCCAACTAAAGATGAACGCATGGACTAGTTTTTCCAGGTCCTGCTGAGACATCAGATCTTTTATCCTTGAGATATTCTTAAGGTGATAGTAGGCTGATTTTGTGATTGCCTTAATGTGTTTTTCAAAGTTTAGGTCTGAGTCCATCACTATACCCAGGTTTCTGACATGGTTGGTGGTTTTTAGGTGTATGGACTGAAGCCCAGTGGTGACCTTCAATCTTTTCTCTTTAGCTCCAAAGACAATTACCTCCGTTTTGTTTTTGTTCAACTGCAGAAAATTGTGGCACATCCAGTCATTAATTTCCTCAATGTATTTGCCAAGAGCCTGCACAGGCCCTTGGTCTTCTGGTGACATTCTAATATATATCTGTGTGCCACCTGCGTAGCTATGGTAACTTATATTGTTGTTATTTATTACTTGTGCCAGTGGGAGCATATAGATGTTAAACAGAAGAGGTCCCAGAATGGAACCCGGGGAACCCCACATCTAATTCCCGTCTGCTCAGATGTAAAGTTACCTATTGACACAAAGTACTTCCTGTTCTCTAAGTACGTTTTGAACCAGTTTAGTACAGTGCCAGAGAGACCCACCCAGTTCTCCAGTCGTTTGAGTAAAATAATGTGGTCAACTGTATCAAATGCAGCACTGAGATCCAGTAAAACTAACACTGACATTTTGTCACGCTGCCCTATTCACTCCTCCTCATTGTCCTCACCTGTGTCTCCCAAATCATTCACACCTGATCCTACTCACCTCCTGCCTTTAAAACCATCACTTCTCTCCACTCAGTGCCGGATCATTAGTATTGTTGTCTTCCACTCCATGGTGTGTCGTCTTCCTGCCTCTCCGTTCCTGCCGTCGTCCTCTACACCACCACCGCCATCATCACCTCCTCCTTTAATAAACATCCAGCACCTGCTATCAGCGTCTGCGTTTGGGTCCATACTCCACACACTTCCTGACAAATTTTTCCACTGTCAGTATTCAAACGGATGTCATTGATGACTCTGGTCAGAGCAGTCTCAGTGCTGTGGTGCTGTCTAAAACCTGACTGAAAGACGTCGTAGCAGTTGCTTTGTCTTAAGAAGTCATTTAGCTGATGAAAAACAGCCTTTTCAATTATCTTACTTAAAAATGGAAGATTGGAGATAGGCCTGTAGTTGTTCATTTGTAAACCATTATGCACGAATGTCACTGCAGTATTTCTGTCTTCTCAGTAATTGCACCTATTCCTACACAACTTATCACAATTAAAGCACTAATGAGTGCAATTGCTACATAATCTGAAGACGTAGGCTACATATGAACATACTGTGATAAACAATTTAAATGCATCATACTTTCATTCAGATTCAGACAAAATGGGTATAATTTCAGAGTCTGTAAAAACAGCACCACAATAATTAAAAAGGATGTCCACATGAGTTTTACAGAAACCGGCTTAAATTGCTACAGTACATAAACCGGGCCCACTGGTGGCACTGTGACACTGCCAGAAAAACACAGAAAAGAACACTGAGCATGTGCAGTCAACCCGGTGACAAATCTAGCTTTAATAGGAGCTTTATTCAAAAGCAGATGGTATTTGTGGTTCTCTGGATCAATTATTTGCTGCTGGTGATAGAGGAGGAACAGTAAATCATATTCTAGGATCCATAACAAGGTCAGTATTTGCTTGATTAGGACCACAACACTGTACGGCGGCATGTTTGTTTACTTTATCACCGAGTTGTTCATGTTCGTTACTTATTGGAAAGGGGCGGTGACGTCATCCACTCAGAACAAATGCTGGAGAGCTCATAATCACGGAGACAACTGAGCTGGCATTGTGAGATTTCTTTACTCTGGGACCCGGTTTCAAACATTTTCAAATATTGTTTACGTTGCCCTGAAACGCCGGCTCCTTGTGGATGAGACACCTATTTCGATTAAGTTGTTTTGCTGCTACACCTGGTTTCATCTCCATGTAGACAGGGCCTTAGTGTGCTTAACATTGTGCACATTTTTCATCACATTCAGTTTGCGTAGAAAGTGACTTTTCAATTTTTATTTACCGTTTTATGGGTAAACATAAATGAGGCCCCTGGAGCTGTCCCATGGTTGCCAGTTTTTAGATTCTTTTTAAAATCCATCTCTCTCACAAAATAGCAGTACCAGTAACAGAAGTGAGAATATAATGTTTCATTTAAAATCTTGTTTAATTTTATCAAGCTGCAGAGATCCTAAAGTTAAAGTAAAAGAAAACGTGTAGCAGGATAAGTTAGACACCTGACAGCTGAAAAGAGATTAGCATACCTGAGGAACTGAACATTGTGACAGAGTGGTTACTACACTGTAAGCTAAGCCTTGTGCCCAGCCAGGCTTGAATTGCTGCTGTTCAGATTGACGGTCATTTTGAGTCAGTGGAAACAGAGGCAGTGCATTAACACTGACATGTCTGAAAGTAATTAACTGTTGTTTGGTACTGATTGAGCTGCTCATGTTAATTTGATTGGAAGGCATCGTGAGAGATGGCGAATCATGGTCTGATTTCAGCCTTGCTGTTAGTGTGAGCTATGGCACCAATTCATCAGAGCCAGTCCTGGCAGTGGAAACTATGCTTGCACAAAAGATATAGTACGGAACAAAATAACACCAAACCCTGTAGAAATACCAGTAGTGTTGAGAATAAGTATGACTTGTGGTCATAATTATTTCCGCTTAGCATTCACAGGTTAAAAAAAGCTGAAATCACAGAGAATAATACAGTTACTCTGCTCACACAGACAGTTTCTCTTCAGTAAAAGTTAGCACTGTGGGTTTATTCTTTGAAGTATCCCCATTTTGTATAGTTTTACTTGTTTGGAGTTTTAAATTCTGAGCACATCGTTTCATTAGCACTGTATGCTGTCAGTAGCATGAGGAGGCCTCCCTGTAACACTTTTAACTTATTTAAACATTTGCAGAAGCTGCTCTGGAAAATGTCATGCAACGGAAACTACTAAATAAGATAATACTTTAACAGATCCCAGTCTGCTTTGCATAGCCTATTTTTAAACCTCAACCTTGGGTTAGAAATAATTAAAGTGAAATATATTATAATCATGTTTATTCACACCAATATCTCCTTCCAGTCATATTATATTTGTATCTGGATACCAGAACCATCTCTCACCACCAGAAAGTTTTTGTCATTACAGCCTCAAGTCTTTTGAGGTACAGTACTGTGAAAAAGTTTTAGGCAGGTGTGAAAAATGCTGTTAACAAAGAATGCTTTCAGAGATATAAATAATAATTGTTTATTTTATTTTTTTAGATTTACAAAATGCAAAGTGAGAAAACAAAAGAAAAATATAAATCAAATCAATATTTAGTGTTACTATCTGTTGCCTTTAAACCAGCATAAATTATCATATTTATAGGTATACTTGCACAAAGTCAGGGATTATGAAGGATTACAGTCAGGTTTATGATCGACCAATTATACCAAACATGTGCTAATGGTCATCAATGTCACAAGTAGCTTGAAACAGTCATTAAATGAAACAGAAACAGCTGTGTAGGAGGCTTAAAACTGGGTGAGGAACAGCCAAACTTTGCTACCAAGGTGAGGTTGTGGAAGATAGTTTCATGTCATGGCAAGATTGAGCACAGCAACAAGACACAAGGTAGTTGTACTGCATCAACAAGGTCTCTCCCAGACAAAGATTCCAAAGCAGACTGGGGTTTTAGATGTGCTCTTCAGGCTCTTTTGAAGAAGCACAAATAAATGGCCAACGTTGAGGATCGTAGACGCAGTGGTCGGCCAAGGAAACTTAGTGCCGCTGATAAAAGATACATCAAGCTTATTCCCCTTCGAAATTGGAAGATGTCCAGCAGTGCCATCAGCTCAGAACTGGCAGAAACCAGTGGGACCCAGGTACACCCATCTACCATCCAGAGAAGTCTGGCTAGAAGTAGTCTTCATAGAAGAGTTACAGACAAAAAGAAGAAGGCAGTTTGTTCGTCAAATGGCTGGAGAACAGTACAATAATGAGTTTCTGCAGGCAACAGTGAAGCATGGTGGAGGTTCCTTGAATGTTTGGGGCTGCATTTCTGCAAATGGAGTTGGTGATTTGGTGATTTAATGGTGTTCTCAATGCTGAGAAATACAGGCAGATACTTATCCATCATGTAGTACCATCAGGGAGGCATATGATTGAACCCAGATTTATTCTGCAGCAGAACAATGACCCCTAACATACAGCCAAGAGAACTATCTTCAGTGTAGAGAAGAACAAGAAGTCCTGGGAGTGATGGTGTGACCCCCACAGAGCCCTGATCTCAACATCATGGAGTGTTTCTGGGATTACATGAGGAGACAGAAGGATGTGAGGAAGTCTATATCTACAGAAGATCTGTGGTTAGTTCTCCAAGATGTTTGGAATAACCTACCAGCCGAGTTCTTTCAAAAACTGTCTGCAAGTGTACCTAGAAAAATTGATGCTGTTTTAAAGGCAAAGGGTGGTCACACCAAATATCGATTTTATTTAGATTTCTCTTTTGTTCATTCACTGCTTTTGGTTGATTGATGAAAATAAATTAACACTTCCATTTTTGAAAGCAGTCTTTGTTTACAGCACTTTTTCACACCTGCCTAAAACTTTTGCATAGCATTGTATGCCTCTACCAGCTTTGCACATCAGCAGACATTTTTGTTAAATCTACTTTTAAAATACTTTGAGCTCAGTCAGATTGAATAGAGAACATTTGTGAGCAGCAACGTCAAGTCTTGCCACAGATTCCTAATTAGCTGTATGTCTCAACTTTGATTAGGCCATTCAAACACATGAACAAGCATCAAACCAAACTGTTTCATTCAAGCTTTGACTGTTTTATGGCTTCTAACTGGTTTTCTTCCAGGACTGTCCTGTATTTAGCTCTATCTATTCTCCCATTTACTCCAAAACAATTTATCCTTCCCTGCACAAGAAACACATCCCCACAGCATGATGATGCAGCCCGCCACCATGTGTCAACACTGTGATGGTGGATACTGTATGGTATGTAGGCTACCCAATATAGGTTTACTGTGGGCCAGAAAAATTACATTCTGGTCTCATCTGGCCAGAACACCTTCTTCCACATGTTTGCTACGTACTCTACATAGTTTATGGCGCTGTCTCTCTTTGGAGTGCCTGCTATGCCCCAGTAGATTTGCAGTTGTGCCATACTCTTTCAATTTTTGATGATGATTTGAAAAGTGTAGTGAGATATGTTTAAAACTTGTTGTTTTATAACTTAGCACACAATCTCATCCCTCAACTCAGTCCCAACGAAGCCTTAATCGTTAATCGTAGCCCTCTCTATCACTATCACTGGTGATCAAGACATTAAGGCACTTGACCTCCATTCCTAGCAGACTGAATGCAGGTTTTTTCCTACATAGGGATCTTAGTGGCGGCCGCCACTGCATAATTTATTGCCGCCACTGGCTCACGATGGGGATATAAATAAATAAATACTTTCAGCGCTGTTTGTCGGGTCTATGCGCTCAGTGGTCGGGATTTAACTGCAGTTATTCTAGACAAATGCAGCAAGAGTGGTGGCGCTGTTTCGAAATCAGCGCATGACCCTGCATTACGTCACCCAACAGAGAAATTCTCAGATTTCACTGAACGGTTTCAATAAAAGAACAGGTAGGTCTCCTCTACATCCAAGCACAGCCATTAGCTCTATTCCAATATTCACTGACAAAATATGTTGGGCCTACCAGTGTGAACTAATAGCCTACTTTTTGCAGATATGGCGAAAATTACAGACCTTTTTAGTAAGAGACTGCGCGACGAGGTGAACCCAGACAGGTGAAAGCTAGACATGCAATGTAATGTGTAGGCTAGTTGAACTGCAATATTTTCACTCTGAAATTATATGTTTCGTTTGTCAGAACTGAGAGGGAAAGTCAAGAAGGCGACGAGGGTCCGATTGAAGTAGGCCAACAGGATGAGTCAAGTCGAGGGTATTTAAACAAAAAGGCTGATTTGTAGGCTGCTAGACATGGCATGTAATGTGAAGTGAAACGTGACTTCGAATATAACTAGTCATATACAAAACAAAAGGCACAGTTAAAATGCCCCTCCTTCAATCAGGAACGATTAGGGATTTTCACCGATGCTCTCCACTGACCAAATCTACTGACTCCAGCGCCTGTCCGCTCAACCCTTAGCCTATGTGGCGCCCTGATTTCAATATTCTAATCTCCCAATGCGAGTCATCACACTTCGACATGGGAATCCACGAGCCTTTATAATTTAATAAGAGGAACCTGCACGATGGCTCAATTGAATAACGTGATCCTTCCAAATGCTACATACAGCCAGGGAAACCCTGTCCCATCAGGTGAAAAGAAGGGCCTGCTCACACCCCAAGCATGAAGGAGGCTTGGGTTTCAGTGCGAGGCCCTCGTGGAGTTGGCAGAGGGAGAGCAGACCCCAGGACTGGACCCCTAGGAGCACTGGGTAATAAATAATGGGAATAAACCGTGGGATAAAAATATTTAAAAAAAGAAAAAAACAAACGATCATGCGCACTCTCAAGTCCACCAGTGGATACCACCACTGAACTTTTTTTTACCTAGAAAAACCCTGTGAATGTGGACTGTGTGTGTGTATGTGGGGGGGGGGGGGTCTTGTTCAGGGGCACATTAAGAGGGCAGTGGGCTCATCACTACTTGTGATAGAGCATCAGAGTTTCCTGAGTTTTTTTTTTGCAAACAAATATTCTGTGAGGTTTTGAGTGTATACTGTCACAGTGATAGTGTACCTGGGTCCAAGGTAGAGAGTGATAGCAGTGACATACAGTGGCTTGCAAAATTATTCGGCCCCCTTGAATTTTTCCGCATTTTGTCACATTACAGCCACAAACATGAATCAATTTTATTGGAATTCCACGTGAAAGACCAATACAAAGTGGTGTACACGTGAGAAGTGGAACGAAAATCATACATGATTCCGAACATTTTTTACAAATAAATAAGTGAAAACAGCGTTTGTGAACAGCAGCTTTCAGATCTTGCCACAGATTCTCGATTGGATTTAGATCTGGACTTTAACTGGGCCATTCTAACACATGGATATGTTTTGTTTTAAACCATTCCATTGTTGCCCTGGCTTTATGTTTAGGGTTGTTGTCCTGCTGGAAGGTGAACCTCCGCCCCAGTCTCAAGTCTTTTGCAGACTCCAAGAGGTTTTCTTCCAAGATTGCCCTGTATTTGGCTCCATCCATCTTCCCATCAACTCCGACCAGCTTCCCTGTCCCTGCTGAAGAGAAGCACCCCCAGAGCATGATGCTGCCACCACCATATTTGACAGTGGGGATGGTGTGTTCAGAGTGATGTGCAGTGTTAGTTTTCCGCCACACATAGCGTTTTGCATTTTGGTCTCATCTGACCAGAGCACCTTCTTCCACATGTTTGCTGTGTCCCCCACATGGCTTGTGGCAAACTGCAAACGGGACTTCTTATGGTTTTCTTTTAACAATGGCTTTCTTCTTGCCACTCTTCCATAAAGGCCAACTTTGTGCAGTGCACCACTAATAGTTGTCCTATGGACAGATTCCCCCACCTGAGCTGTAGATCTCTGCAGCTCGTCCAGAGTCACCATGGGCCTCTTGGCTGCATTTCTGATCAGCGCTCTCCTTGTTCGGCCTGTGAGTTTAGGTGGACGGCCTTGTCTTGGTAGGTTTACAGTTGTGCCATACTCCTTCCATTTCTGAATGATCACTTGAACAGTGCTCCGTGGGATATTCAAGCCTTGGGAAATCTTTTTGTAGCCTAAGCCTGCTTTAAATTTCTCAATAACTTTATCCCTGACCTGTCTGGTGTGTTCTTTGGACTTCATGGTGTTGTTGCTCCCAACATTCTCTTAGACAACCTCTGAGGCCGTCACAGGGCAGCTGTATTTGTACTGACATTAGATTACACACACGTGCACTCTATTTAGTTATTAGCACTCATCAGACAATGTCTATGGGCAACTGACTGCACTCAGACCAAAGGGGGCTGAATAATTACGCACACCCCACTTTTCAGTTATTTATTTGTAAAAAATGTTTGGAATCATGTATGATTTTCGTTCCACTTCTCACGTGTACACCACTTTGTATTGGTCTTTCACGTGGAATTCCAATAAAATTGATTCATGTTTGTGGCTGTAATGTGACAAAATGTGGAAAAGTTCAAGGGGGCCGAATACTTTTGCAAGCCCCTGTATGTATCCATGATTAGTGGCTTGCATGTGTCAGTGTGGCACAAAGGCATTAGTATTGTGCTTGTGTGGTGTAATCTTTTCAGCATGTAGCTACATCCTGCCTTGGTCTGGGAGAGTCAAGGTGTGATATGATATAGATTTTTGTGGTAGGATGGACGTTGGAAGGTGTTGTGGATTATATAGAGGCTGTTGAGGGTGCAAGAAAGTGTCTCTGGGACAGGGAAATGCCAGGTGAGTACTACAACCATAGTAGTGTTATAGTTGTCTTAACGTTCACGAGGTTTTCTAAATATGCCAAGTTCCAGCCCACTGCTAAAGGGTCATGCAGATTGTGGGGAGTGTAGTGCACTAACTTGGTCTTTGTGAAGAAGACCATAGCAAAGTAACATTGAGGATTCAGAATGTATAGAAAACTCCAAAAGATAGATTTATGGCCTTGTTACTGATTTGGCTCTGTCTCACTCTGTTTGTCTGTGTGTCTGCCCGTGTGGCCAGATGGATTATCTTACGCTCTGATTCATCTGGTTCAGTGACAGACCAACAGTAGTAAGCCAAAGCCCTGTGTTATTTATTAAAGCGATGTATCCATTTCCTTTCTTTGCTTCAGTAGCAAACAGAAAGAAAATGGAACACTGAGACAGTCTAATAGCCTAGATTTGGCTGTAACCCGATCAGACGCTGTTCTTGTAATTGAGGTGTTTTAGCGATTTGGCTTGATTGGACCAATTTCCTTCCAAAGTGAATTACAGCTAAAGTATTTTAGCCATATGCCCTACACTGTAAAAAAAAAAAAAAAAAAAAAAAAAGAGTTGAATTTATGGTAAATTACTGGCACCTGTGGATGGCAGAATTTCGCTGTCAAAAAACAGTTTACTGATTTGCTAACCATAAGTTTCACAGTAAAGGAATGTTGTTCTTTTACAGTAAATTAATGTGAATTAAAATAAATACTGTAAAACTGTTTATGGTAATTAATGTGAGAATAGCAGACATGTCATTAAATTGATTACAGTTTCCCACAGTTGGATCCAGTAAAACTGTAAAACATATTCTGTTAATCTAATAAAAAGTTCCATATTACGGCAAATTACTGGTAGCTGTGTTTGCCAGAATTTCATCATGGAAAATATAGTGATAATGTAGAATACTTAACAGTATACCTTTTTGTTAAATATATAATTCACAATGAAGAACAGTTGTTTTTAGTACGATAAATGACTATGAATGAAAAAAAACTATATTGTAAATGTGTTACAAGCGGCTGAAATGAGTTTTTTCCGCAGAGTGTCTGGGCTCTCCCTTAGAGATAGGGTGAGAAGCTCAGTCATCCGGAGGGGGCTCAGAGTAGAGCCGCTGCTTCTCCACATCGAGAGGAGTCAGTTGAGGTGGCTCGGGCATCTGGTCAGGATGCCTCCTGGACGCCTCCCTGGTGAGGTGTTTCAGGCACGTCTCACCGGGAGGAGGCCCAGGGGAAGGCCCAGGACACGCTGGAGGGACTATGTTTCTCGGCTGGCCTGGGACCGCCTTGGGGTTCCTCCCGAGGAGCTGGAACAAGTGGCTGGGGAGAGGGAAGTCTGGGTCTCTTTGCTTATGCTGCTGCCTTCGCGACCTGACCCCGGATAAGCGGAAGAAAATGGATGGATGGATGGGTAAATGTGTTAATGATAATTCATGTAAAACAACATACATTCCCTTAACCTGATTGTAGTCTTTTACTCTTGAATAGAGTGAAACTGTATAAAACTGTATTTTTTTTTAAATTCAATATTATGGTAAATTACTGGCAGCTGAAGTTGCCAGAATTTCCCTGTGGAAAATATAGTGATAATGTAGAATACTTGAGGCTATAGATTGTTGTTGTTGTTGTTAGATATAAAATTCACAATGAAGAACTGTTGTCAAAATACATAAGCTTTCTTACTGTCTCCTACAGCTGTAAAATACACACATTTTTTATCCATCCATCCTCTATACCCGTCCATCCTAATGCAGGGTTCCGGGGGGGCCGGTGCCTATCTCCAGCGGCGAGAGGCAGGGTACACCCTGGACAGGTCGCCAGTCCATCGCAGGGCATACAGGACAAACAACAAACAACCAAGCACACACACACACTCACATCTAAGGGCAATTTAGAGAAACCAGTTAACCTAACAGTCATGTTTTTGGACTGTGGGAGGAAGCCGGAGTACCCGGTGAGAACCCATGCATGCACAGGGAGAACATGCAAACTCCATGCAGAAAGATTCAAACCCAGGACCTTCTTGCTGCAAGGCAACAGTGCTACCAACTGCGCCACTGTGCAGCCGCCTTGTTGTTGTTAGATATAAAATTCACAATGAAGAACTGTTGTCAAAATACATTTTTCCCCATAAGCTTTCTTACTGTCTCCTACAGCTGTAAAATACAAAAAATTTTTATTTAAAGTTTAAATTTACATTAAATTAAAATTAAATGAAATTCACATTAAATTTTTGGCTGCTAGTCATATTCTTGCAAAAATGTACTCATGTAAAAGTAATTTGGCATTTCATGAAAATAGTACTCAAGTAATGAGCAGGGACACAAACTTTGATTTTAGGTAAGATCCAAATTTGTAAAATCTACAGCCTAGAACCTGTTTTAGTACAATGTAGACTGAAATTTCTCAGATAACAGTGCCAGAAATTATTTTATTGAAAATCAAACACTCAGTTCACTGTGTTTTCTAGTAGTTCTACTAAATAATTAAGTACATTTATTGTTATTGTCACATTGTTTCAAGCCAATGCTTCACCTGTCAATCTACTAGCATCTGGGAAGTTTGCTTTTGTCATCTGAAAAAGTAAATAGATCAAGATTTCATAGAAAGCTCTGATCTTATAGCCGAATGGATGAACCACTGTTACTGATAAAGATCATCATAAGCCTCTCATTGGACAAACTGCTCAAATTCATAGCTAACATATCTTTATACGTTCAACTAGTAGTGGGCAATTCAAATGGTATAAGGTAGAAAATGTTGCCAAAGGTAGAGATTCTGACTGTACTAGCCTATCGCGGTTTGCTGTTTTCTATTTAACTAAAAATAAACCTGTTGAACTCAAAGCATTCTCAATTCAAACATGTGCAGCATTAATTTTGTGTGATATTAAATTTATAAACAACAACAAATAACCAGGAAAGCAACTTTGTGTTTTTAATAACATTTAGCTTTTAATTTATTTAAAATATCTTCTTCTTTATGTTATGAGAATTTTTGTGTTGCATTTTTTGGAAAAAGATTTTAAAAAATTGTTTATGCATTTTGCACAATGAAGGATCTTTAAATGGCATTCTATACTTTTTTGAAGTTTTTCTGCTGCAATGTATCTGGAAAGTAAGAATGTCGGGTGGTGGGGGCAGCAGCTTAAACAAAGAGACCTAGACTTCCCTCTTCCCAACCACTTGGGCCAGGGTTAGGGTTCCAAAGCGTTTCCAGGCCAGCCGAGAAACATAGTCCCTCCACCGTGTCCTGGGTCTTCCCCTGGGCCTCCTCCCGGTCGGACGTGTCCGGAACACTTCACCAGGGAGGCATCCAGGAGGCATCCTGACCAGATGCCCAAGCCAACTCAACTGACTCCTCTCGATGTGGAGAAGCAGCGGCTCTACTCTGAGCCCCTCACGGATGACTGAGTTTCTCACCCCCATCTCTAAAGGAGAACCCAGACACCCTGCGGAGGAAACTAATTTCAGCCGCTTGTATAGAGAGACCCAATCCTGAGGCCACCAAAACAGATCCCCTCAACACCTTGGCTGCGCCTAGAAATCCTGTCCGTAAGAGTTATGAGCAGAATCGGTGACAAGCGCAACCTTGGCGGAGTGCAACTGTCACCGGGAACGAGCCCGACTTACTGCCGGTAATGCGAACCAAGCTCTGACACCGGTCGTACAGGTACCCGTATCAAAGGGCCTGGTACCCCATACTCCCTGAGTACCCCCCACACTACTTCCCAAGGGACATGGTTGAACGCCTTCTCCAAGTCCACAAAACACATGTAGACCTGTTGGACGAACTCCTGTGCACCCTCCAGGACCCTGAAAAGGGTGTAGAGCTGGTCCAGTGTTCCACGGCCAGGACGAAAACCACTTTGTTCCTCCTGAATCCGAAGTTCGACTGTCATCCAGACCCTCCTCTCCAGAACCCCTGAACAGACCTTACAAGGGAGGCTCAGAAGTGTGATCCCCCTGTAGTTGGAACACACTTTGCGGTCCCCCTTTGTATATAGGGGGACCACCACCCTGTTCTTCCAATCCAAGGGAACTGCCCCAATGTTCATGCAATATTGCTGAGCTGCGTTACAAAACACAGACCCACAACATCCAGAGCCTTGAGGAAATCTGGCCGAATCTCATCCACCTGTCACCAGCTTTTTAACCACCTCGGTGACCTCAGCACCAGGGATTGGAGAGCCCTACCCAAAGTCCTCAGACTCCGCTTCAGATTGGAAGGCGTGCTGGTGGGATTGAGGAATTCTTCGAAGTATTACGTCCACTGACTCAGGACGTCCTGAGTCGAGGTCAGCAGCACACCACCCTCACTGTAAACAGTGTTGGTGGTCCCCCTCCTTAAGCCATACGGAAATCGTTCTCCATGGCCTCTCCAAACACCTCCTACGTCCAAGTATTGCCTCAGCGACCATCCGAGACGCACTCCGCTTGGCCTGCCAGTACTTATCAGCTACTTCGGGGGTCCCACAGGCCAAAAAGACCCAATATGACTCCTTCTTCAGCTTGGCAGCATCCCTCACCACCAGTGGGTTCGAGGGTTTCCGCCTCGACAGGCTCTGACCACCTTGTGGCCACAGGTCTGGTCAGCTGCCTCGACAATGGAGGCACAGAACATGGCCCACTCAGACTCAATGTCCCCCACCTCCCTCATGACTTGTTCAAAGATGTGAATGTCCTCATTAACAATATATGAAAATACAGAGAACATTGAATTTTTTTAAAATGATCATTCTTTTTGATACTTTAATCATTCTCTTAGTCATTAACTTTTATAGCATACAAAGTTTAATGCAGGATCAAGATAAAGAAAGATAACATATTTTATATGTAAGATTTTACATCTTGGATCTGTAAAAATAGTGATATATTTTGGTTCATGACGAAGTTTATGTTCATGATTACTTGCCTGATAAGGCTGAGGTAATTAAACTATATTTGAAGGAATAAGTTCTTGGCGTAGCAAGTTACTACACATGTAGGTGAAATAACAACAACGGTTTTCCAAAATACAAGAGTTTATTACAAAAAGAATTCACTTTCAGTTAACATACTTTAATCAACAAACTCACCAAACTAGTAACACACAACTAAACTGCTAAGAAAAGAATAACAATAATAAAACTCCCACTCAGAAGTAAAACAGTAAAAGTGATAAAAATACACAGAAATAGAAACAACAATAAATTGATAATGATGTCACAGTTCACAATTAATATGTTTGCTCAAAAACCAAGGCTTGTATTGAACAGGGTTTGGGAATGAAGCTAAGTTAGTTCTAAACTAATTGCGATTAGTTTAAGACTAATCAGCACTTTCTGGTTTGTTTTCAAACCACCAATTCACAATGCAAAGCAGAAGTGAACAAAAACATTATTTGGAAGAAGCAATGTTTCATTAAACCATTTGCTGAATTAGAAATCAATAACCTTTAGATAATTGATTCTATTTAATGGATCGGTCACCGCAGTGATTGATCTAATTTAATATTTAGACTTTATGTTGACGTTAACGGCAGTACCAATTATGTCGATCAAATTTTGTATTTTGACTTACCAAGAATGCGGTCTCAAAAATGACTTAAAAGATTCGTTTTAGTGTTTAAACTATCGGTTTTAAAGTCGATCTCTATTTTGAATAGCATTAACGGCAGTCTTTATTGTTCATGAATAAAATGCCGTCAATGGCGGGCCCACGTGGTTCGCTAGAGCATGTAGTACAGCTAACTCACGTGGTGGTGCTTAAAGTCGCTCTGGATCATTTATTAAACATCAAACAACGAAAAACTGTCGGATTGAGTAACTCAGGTTGCAGGATATAAAACGACTTTCCATCGGAAACCTCGAGAATCACTGTTTAAACCTCCAGGCCGATCGGCCTGTTTGTACACGAACAATAAATGAAATCTTACACAAAGTAACAAATCACAATGAAACAAACAACTCTTAAATCTTGTTTAAACTAACCTAATCTCGCCTCTGCCCAGTCAGAACTTATTGAACGGTTAAAGTTCTCCAGGTTGCTCCGTGGATGATGGGCGAAGCTAAAACAACGTTAACCCGCAGGCTAGCCACAGCTACGGTCCGTTAGCAGTGGGAGGATTATAGCTGTTGAATGGCAGGTAGCATTAGCTCGGAACGTCGTGTCTTCCTCTCCGGCTTGCTAAACAGCGATCAGCTGCACCTCAGTTCACTGACACAGTACCTTCTCTGCAGGTTCAAGATAGCATTGTCCCAGGCGTGGTCGCGGTGGGGTAACGCTCCAGTCTCGACGCGGTTCTGCGGCATTCGGTAGCTTGTTAGCTGCTCGCTTCATACGGCAGCATCTGTTCAGAAAGCAGGGCTCAGGGCGGAACAGTTGGGTTTATCTCAAAACACTGGGTTTGATTCACCTGATTGATCAGCAGTATTGTCGTCGTTGGAGTGAGATCCTCCCAGAACTCGCGTCTTTTCCCTCGCCAGCGAAGGAAGGATTGGATCTCTCCTGGCGCTGTTTGGCTGAACGGCAGAACTGGAGAGGGTATGAAAATCTGTGGCGATGCCTTATATAACCTCTGGTCCTCTTCTTCTCCTGTCGGAGCTAGAATGTGGGTTAGCGCCACCCAATGGCTGTGTGTCCGCAACATGAGTGATTGATATACAGTTGTAAATTGTAAATACAAAAGTAAAATGCATTAAAGATTGTTATTTATACAGAATCATTATGTAACTTTTAAGGTGATTAATTGCATTTTGATTGATTGAAGGTGATTAATTGTAAATCATTTTATGAATTTTCCTGTTTTTTTTACAGAAAATGTGACATTGATGTAAATTAATGTTTTTTTTAACATACTACTATTGAAACAATGCCATTTCTCAGTTTACAGTAATTTAACATATGTATTACAATCATTTATTTTTGTCAATTTAATAGTCATTTACGATAACCTTTTCATAGTCATTTTCACCTACATTTTTTACAGCCGACAAGAGCCTTCGTCTTGGCTAAAAAACCTGCTGCATTACTGCAGCCTTGTAGTGACGTTAATATAATAATTCCAGTTGCCATTAAAACAGGAGAGATTTGGATTATATTTACCACCTAAGTATTTTTTATTCCATTGGTCATACAATGACCTGTCCAGGGTGTACCCCGCTTCTCGCCCCTTGACCGCTGGAGATAGGCACCATTTGTTGTGTATTAGCAACATATAACTAAGCTGAAATGAATTAATTGAAAACCTGGTTCATTGAACTTAAATGTAACTTTTTTTGTTAGCTGTCGTAATGTAAGTTTAGTTGTGAAACAGTTCTTGATCTTGTAAATAAAGCTAGAAACATACTGATCAGAAAAGCAAATATCCAATCTGGTTTTTGTAAAGTTCTTACCTGGCAATTCTCTTTTACCCATTCTGATTTCCTTTTCAAAACTATTACAGTGGGGTAAAAAAGTATTTAGTCAGCCACCAATTGTGCAAGTTCTCCAACTTAAAAAGATGAGAGAAGCCTGTAATTTTCATCATAGGTATACCTCAACTTTGAGCGACAAAATAAGAAAATAAAATCCGGAAAAAGACATGGTCTGATTTTTAAAGAATTTATTTGCAAATTATGGTGGAAAATAAGCATTTTGTCACCTACAAATGAAGCAAGATTTCTGGCTCTCACAGACCTGTAACTTCTTCTCTAAGAGGCTCTTCTGTCCTCCACTTGTTACCTGTATTAATGGCACCTGTTTGAACTAATTATCAGTATAAAAGACACCTGTTCACACCTCAAACAGTCACACTCCACTATGGCCAAGACCAGAGAGCTGTCAAAGGACACCAGAAACAGAATTGTAGACCTGCACCAGGCTGGGAAGACTCTGCAATAGGTAAGCAGCTTGGTGTGAAGAAATCAGCTGTGGGAGCAATTATTAGAAAATGGAAGGCATACAAGACCACTGATGATCTCCCTCGATCAGGGGCTCCACGCAAGATCTCACCCCGTGGGGTCAAAATGATCACAAGAACGGTGAGCAAAAATCCCAGATACCCATGGGGGGGGGCCTAGTGAATGACCTACAGAGAGCTAGGACCAAAGTAACAAAGGCTACCATCAGTGACACACTACGCCGCCAGGGACTCAGATCCTACAGTGACAGACGTGTCTCCCTGCTTAAGCCAGTACATGTCCAGGCCCGTCTGAAGTTTGGTAGAGAGGATTTGGATGATCCAGAAGAGGACTGGGAGAATGTCATATGGTCAGATGAAACCAAAATAGAACTTTATGGTAAAAACTCTACTTGATGTGTTTGGAGGAGAAAGAATGCTGAGTTGCATCCACATAACACCATACCTACTGTGAAGCATGGGGGTGGAAACATCATGCTTTGGGACTGTTTATCTGCAAAGGGACCAGGACAATAATTAATCATTTCAAAGTATTTGGAAGTGCTAACCATCTGTTCAAAGCAGGCCAACGTTATCTTAAGATGGCCGGAGTAACGCTGTTAGCAGCAATTATTTTTTCTTATCAAAATCAGAAAGCAAAACACTTGCTCCCAAAAGCTGACATTGAGGCGCCCATGGATATCAGAGAACAAAAACAGCAAGTCATGATGACACCACAGGACTGAACAGATAAACAACCATCAGAGATTAAGTCTTCATCTTCCTGTGACTCAGCCACATCAAATGAGTCTCCATTTAGAAACTTTACAGACAGACTGAATGAGCAAATCAAATTTGGGACACAATTAACACCTAAACTTAGACTACACCAAACGCCTGGGACTAGTGTCAATATGCCTGGGAGCTTCCCCCCACTGATTATTACAGATATTTGATATTTGAGGGAACCGGGCAGTAAATCTACCCCTACCGTCTCCCAGAACTCGCCCGGCACCCCTGAACTTGGCATACCAGTGATTATCAGCAGTAGGAAATATAAACCGTCAACCACACGTTCTCATATTAAACAAAATCTCAAATTGATAACCTGTCAGAAGGTTGAGCTGCCCATCATCACAATACTTAAGTTAGCTTTATTAAACATTAGATCTCTATCCGGGAAGTCTTTTCTTATCAATTACTTCATCACTGAGCATAATTTACACGCCCTTTTTTTATCAGAAACTTGGCTAGATGAATATAACGAAACAACTGCATTGATAGAATCTACTCCTCCAAATTACAATTTCTTAAGCGAGAGCAGAAAACACAGACGAGGTGGAGGTGTAGCCACCATTTTTCACAACTCAATGAACTTTAAAAAGGTAACCCTGGGCACGTTTGATTCTTTTGAATACCACCCAGATAAATTAGCCTAACAAAGCTTTATTTCTAAGTTTATATAAACCACATAAAACTTAACTCTAACTTCTTTATTGATTTCAATGACCTTCTTTCTGTAATATGTATCGACTATGACCAACTAATCATTGTGGGGGATTTTAACATCCATAGTGACAACCCCAAGATAGAAAAGCAAAAACATTAGATGATACTCTCCACAACTTCGGCCTGACCCAGCATGTCAAACAACCAACACACAATAAAGGACACACTCTGGACTTAATTATCAGCAAAGGTTTAAATATTTCCAACATCTCTGTAATTAATATTGCATTATCTGACCATTTCTGTATTTTCTTTCAAAGTACCATCTCTGCTAAACTATCCAGCCACAGTAAGACCACTATAAAAAAGCATTTTCTAGGGGACAGTTCAGTAGAAACCTTTAAACGTATTTACCCTTTCACCACATCCCCTCATCTCCCAACTCAAACTCAGTAAATAAGCTGGTAGATAATTTCCTTGCGAAAATCTCAGACATAATGGATTCCATTGCTCCAACTAAAGTGAAAGTAGTCTCAGGTGGAAAGAAGTCTCCGTGGGCAAGTAATCTACTGGTACGTAGTGAAAAAAGAGAGTGTCGACGAGCCGAGAGAAAATGGCGGAAAACTCGACTCCAGGTTCACTGTGAGATCTAGAAAGAGAGACTGAATAGATATCAGCTAACTATAAAAGATGCTAGGGAATCGTTTTTTTCTGAAATCATCAACAGAAACATTAATAATGCACGGACCCTATTTGCAACAGTGGAAAGACTAACTAATCCTTTAGTGACAGTGGCCCCAGAACTAAACTCTACCAGGGCCTGCAATTCATTTGCCAGCTTTTTCACTGAAAAGATTCTAACAATTAGACAGTCAATCTGTACCTCAATATCAAACCCACAACCAGTGCCATCCCCAATCAACAACAATGTAGAGAAAATGTCTGAATTCCACGAATTAAACCAGAACAGCCTTGAAAAAATCATTATCCAATTAAGCTCCTCCTCCTGCTGTCTTGATATCCTACACACAGCTTTTCTAAAGAAAGTTCTTCCTGTTATTGGGTCTGATCTTGTTCAAATAGTGAACTCATCCCTGCTATCAGGTGTCTTCCCTCAGGCTTTAAAAACAGCAGTTATTAAACCACTGCTAAAGAAGAAAAATCTGGACAACACGTTAATGCAGAACTACAGGCCAATCTCTAATCTTCCATTCATTAGTAAGATTATTGAAAAAGCTGTGTTTCACCAGTTAAAAAGCTTCCTAACAATGACAAACCGTTTTGATGTTTTTCAGTCTGGTTTCCGTGCTCACCACAGCACCGAGACTGCCCTCGTCAAAGTATTCAATGACGTCCGCATAAATACAGACTGTGGTAGAACCACAGTGCTGGTTCTGTTGGACCTCAGTGCAGCATTTGACACTGTTGATCAGGATGTTTTATTGGAACAACTGGAGAGCTGGGTCGGACTCTCTGGTACACTACTTGGCTGGTTCGAGTCTTACCTAAAGAACAGGGACTTCTATGTTTCAATAGGAAACTTTTCATCAGAACGAACAGAAATCACATGTGGGGTGCCCCATCCTGGGCCCCTTCTTATTTAATATCTACATGCTCGCACTAGGCAAGATTATAGCAACCAATAACATTAGCTACCATAACTACGCAGATGACACTCAGCTCTACATTACAATGTCACCAGGTGACTCTGAACCCATTCAAACCCTAAATCAATGCATTGACCAAATAAATGGATGGATGTGCCATAACTTTCTCGAGCTGAATAGAAACAAAACTGAAGTAATTATTTTTGGACCTAAGGAGGAACGATCAAGAGTCAGCACACAGCTTCAACTAATACAGATAGAAACTACTGATCAGGCACGGAATTTAGGTGTAGTAATGGACTCAAACCGGAACCTCCTGGGTCACACAAAGGCAATAACAAGGTCAGCCTTCTATCTCCTGAAGAACATTTCTAGGATTAAACGACTGATGTTGCAACACGACCTAGAAAAACTCATCCATGCGTTTATCTTTAGTCGGATTGATTACTGCAACAGCATCTTCACAGGTCTGCCTAAAAAGTCAATCAGACAACTGCAGCTGATCCAGAACGCTGCCGCTCGCATCCTCACTAGAACCAGGAAAGTAGAGCACATCACCCCAGTTCTAAAGTCCTTACACTGGCTCCCTGTAGCTCAGAGAATAGACTTCAAAATACTCCTACTGGTTTATAAATCATTACATGGCTTAGCACCAAAATATGTTGAAGACCTGTTGTCATAGTACCAACCACCAAGACCACTCAGGTCCTCCAACTCTAGCCTACTAAACATCCCTAGACTCAGAACTAAACATGGAGAAGCAGCTTTCAGGTTCTATGCTCCCCTTATCTGGAACAGACTTCCTGACGAGTGTAGAGCTGCTGAAACTCTGAACTGCTTTAAATCGAGACTAAAAACCATCTGTTTAGAATTGCCTTCGAGTAAATGCTTGATGTCATATGTATGAAATGTGTTCATGCTCTCTTGCTTTATTGATCTTTCTCTTGCTTTATTGTGTATCATGTTTTTTTTTGTTTGTTTTTTTTTAATTACCAAAAATTTGTAAAGCGCCTTGTACCCTGCTGTTGAAAGTGTCCTATACAAATAAAATTGCCTTGCCTATGTGTGTGTGTGTGTGTGAGCATGCTGGTGCATATAAGGTTTCCCCATACAAGTGTTTGATAGCTGGTGTGAGAAGCCGTCAATCCGCCCTACAGGCATCGAGGCAAACATGAAGGAGGTCGGGGACACAAACCTCCAGAGGGCCCCAGAGCCTAGGAGCGCCATGTGGAACAGCGCAGAACAGCCCCAGGGCAACATCCAGCAACTACAATGCAGGGGCCCAGGAGGCCGCAGGGCCGAGTCCATGGGCTCCGCGGCCGACCGGCAACGCCAGGATGGGCCTGGTCCGGGACCAGGGGCACCCCACCCCTCAGCAGGGCCCCGATCAGGAACCGGCCGACAGGTGTCCCCCACCGCCACATGCCGCCGCCACCGCCACCCCAGTCCCCCACTGCAACAGCCACAGCTAACATCGCTAATAAACACTCCAACTGCAAGATAACCACAAATAACAATGGGAACTAGAGCTATGTAAAGGGTCAGGGTCACACCATTTACACCCGCATCTTCTGTGTTGATCAACAAATAATCCCTCTATTGTTCAGAAGAAACGGTCAGCTTTGCATTTAGAAAATGTTAACCTTTCCTGTGTTTTCTTTGTTCCCCTTCCTCTCTTGTATTTTCAACTCACCCTCTCTCTTGACTTTTTGTTTCCTACCTCTCTTTTTCATCTTCTCTCTTTCTTCCCCTTTATTTTCCGTCTCCGTGTCCATAACATAAGAAACTAAAACCCAAAGCAATTCATAATAAAGATTTTTCACACATATATATCAAGTGGGGTTCTGTAGCAAAAGCTGTAGTGCTCCGCTTGTGAAAGTAAATCTGTTGGGCTTCTACTTGGTACTCAGACACCAATTCTGAGCTCCACACTGCCAAACAGGACACGCTTAAAAAAAAAAAGAGGAAAAAATAGAAAAGAAAAGAAAATGTTAACCAGTTAATTTGCCTTATCAACTGGCTAAAAGATGAATAGGTTAAAAGAACCACTTGTAGATGTGATGGTGGAATTCAAAACAAAAGTTACATGCATCTTTCCTGTTTAAAAAAAAAAAAGGAGCAACGTCATCTGGGTTTGTCCTTTATTTACACAGAAAATGGTACTTTTTCCAGTCATATTTAGGAATGTTGCTTTATCATGATTAATCGTAATTAATTCAGCTACCCTGTGATTGTTTAGATTAGAATGTTTAATCGTCTGACAGCCCGAGTTTGTAAATATAAAATTTGTACAATCCAAAAGACAAAGAAATATTATCAATATAGCCTACAATTCAAAACAGGATGAATAAGAACCTAAAAAGTATAATTGCTGTTTAGTTTTTGCAAATAAAAGTTTGCAATTGTTGTAACTATTGATTTTAAAAAAGTTGTCTGGTTTTCTGAGCATAAATATGTATAATCAATAATTTGATATTAATATAATTATTGATGACGTTCGAGTTTAATCTGTTTATTAAAGATATAGGGGCACCAATCTCATCAATGAGATACTTTTAATTAAACCAGACAGTCAGTCTCTTCTGAAAGGGCGGAGTTCGTTCGCTGGGATTTAACAAACTTTACAGCACACATTGAAATAGCACAGGAAACTTTTCTTTATTTAAGGGAATTTATTAATGAAATAGCTCAACCTTACAGATTACATTTCATTTATAATTTCCATCTATTCTAACGCATGCAAAAATATAGAACAAAGTTATCGTCGAGGAAAGGGGGCGTGTGTGTGCGGCTGTGCGTGTGTGTGTGTGCGACATCGAGCGAAGGAGGGGGGGTTCAGCTTACCCCCTCAATGCGATCAATAGCCCAAATCCTTATTAATTGGCGCGATCAGCTCACAAAGGAAGACCGTGTGGCGATTCAACAAAGGCATATGGTATATGCAGGTAGGATTTGGAGGGGGGGTGCTCCCGGCTTGTCTTGGACACAGGAGTGGTGTTCCCAGGTCTTTTCCACTGTCAAAGAAACAGTGCTAGTTCCGTGCTAGTGCCAGAGGCAGTGCAAAGTCGGTTCTTTGCTGGTTCTTTCAATGAACCGGTTGCTTTTCTACTGACCCGGGGCCTAGTGGGTGCTGCGTCATAAAGCCATCTAAAACAGTGCAACACAACTGTATAGGCCAGTTTCTGCTGGGCCCCCCTTTGGTTTATAAGAAAATGTTCACGCCCCCCCCCCCCTCCCCAGTGTATAAAATTTCTTATTAATCTATGTTTTATTAGTTTTATTGTGTAGTATTATATAACATTGCTTTCAATACATTTTTATGCATCTCTTTGCACAATTGATTTAAAACATAAAGAACTCTGAGAGGAAAAAAAAAAATTTGTGAAGGTTGTTTTGCAAAACTGATGTCTTCAATCAACTTTTCAACTTTTCAGTACCAGGTGTGAGCCTGCAGTGATGTCACTTTACCTGCCAGGTGGAGGTGTGTGTTTGTACCCTGCATCACAGAATTTGGTTCATTGAACATTGCATTCAGAAATATGCCAAAATATGAAAGTTTCATTAAGAACTTCTTACAGTAAAATTTGTGGCCAAGATCGCTGCCCTCTTCCTTCAAAAAGATGCAAATCTCCTGGACAGCACCTTCCCACACGACAGTTCTCACAACTCGCTGTGAAACAGAACGGCTGTCTGCCAGAGCCCATTTTCTCGCACAGGACCACAAAAATCGGGGCTTTGGCCGTTTGTGTTTTGATGTAGTTGACTGTGTCGAAGACATCGATCATTACATCGTTCAGCTTGGGACTCGGCTGTTTAACGAGTGTCGCGATGTATAATGCAGTGCGTGTCCTGCAATATTGGGGGAGACGCACTTCATGAACCTCTACAGCCCTCCTAGTTTCCCAGCCATAGTCTTTGCCCAATCTGTGCAGATCTCTACAAAGTCTCTATATGAAGCGGAAATAGAGAGAGATTTTAACAACAGAGTAGTTCATCTGCTTTTGTGCTTCTACACTTTGCTGGATTTACAAAGATGTGTCTATAACATGTTCTTGGTGTACCATCAACATCTGATTATAAGGCGCAGACAGCAGTGACTAGTTTACAGAGAAAGGTAAACATGCAGCATCACTGTATAATGTTTGTAGCCACTGTTTGCTACATCATGTATCCATCCTTAGCACTAACTATATTTGTTTCCAATTTAACAACAACTTTAGAAACGTAATACTATTTCTATTGATGCAGGGTTTACCTGTAATCTGGACCCACCCCCAATCCAGATACTGGTGGGATTCCAATATTCCGGATTAATATTGTCAATATTTGCGTGGAGCATGGTGATACATTTGAGCTGGAGGACAGGATCACTTTCAACCTCAAGTTGCAGCATTTCCAGACCATGCAGATGCTGGGAGGAATGAGGAATCAGCGTTGGAGTATTTCAACAGTGATGTACTGTAGATATCTTGCATGTTTTTGACTGCTCCCAATGTTGTATAGCCTAACATAATTCTTACCCACTGAATAAAAATTCACTTTGGTTGCAAAGCATTTCAGTTTGGACTTCTGACTTACCACATATACAAATAAACTTATATATAAGCGTGTGTATAAACTTGTATGCAAAGGTGTATTTATGTGCATGTTTGTATGCACACACACACACGGACTTACGCACATACACACGCACGCACACACACACACACACACACACATATATATATATATATATATATATGTATATATATAATTCAATTCAATTCAGTTTATTTATATAGCGCCAATTCACAACAGATGTCATCTCAAGGCACTTAACAAGAAGTCATTTCAATACATTTATACAAACATTCCGATCAGTTAAAAAGTTTCCTATTTAAGGAATCCCAGCAGATTGCGTCAGTCATTGGCGTGAGGTTGGGCAGATTTCCAACCACAGCAATCCTTCAGCAATCCCTCATACTGAGCAAGCATGTAGCGACGGTGGAGAGGAAAAACTCCCCTTTAACAGGAAGAAACCTCCAACAGAACCAGGCTCAGTAGGAGCGGCCATCTGCCACGACCGTCTGGGGGTTTGAGAAGACAGAGCAGAAACACAGAAGGCACAGAAGATCTGATATAAGAGAACTTTCTATGTTACAGAAAGTAAAAAGTTGATAACAGGACACAGTGGATGTTCAGTTACTGAGAGGATCATCCCAGTTGAT
>OY747715.1:48505238-48607738 GCA_963556495.2 Valencia hispanica
CAAAATCACACAAAAAGTATCAATGGAAATCAAATTTATCAACACATGGAGGTGTGGATTTTGAGTCACACTCAAAATTAAAGTGAAAAAACAGACTACAGGCTGATCCAACTTTGTATGTAATGTCCTTAAAACAAGTCAAAATGAGGCTCAGTAGTGGATGTGTGGCCTCCATGTGCCTGTATGACCTCACTACAACACCTGGGTATGCTCCTGATGAGGTGATGGATGGTCTCCTGAGGGATCTCCTCCCAGACCTGGACTAAAGCATCCGCCAACTCCTGGACAGTCTGTGGTACAACGTGGCGTTGGTGGATGGAGGGAGACATGATGTCCCAGATGTGCTCAATTGGATTCAGGTCTGGGGAACGGCCAGTCCATAGCATCAATGCCTTCCTCTTGCAGGAACTGTTGACACACTCCAGCCACATGAGGTTTAGCATTGTCTTGCATTAGGAGGTACCCAGGGCCAACCGTACCAGCATATGGGCCCACAAGGGGGTCTAAGGATCTCATCTCGTTACCTAATGGCAGTCAGGCTACCTCTGGAGAGTACATGGAGGGCTGTGCGGCCCCCCAAAGAAATGCCATCCCACAGAATTACTGACCCACTGCCAAACCGGTCATGCTGGAGGATGTTGCAGGCAGCAGAACGTTCTCCATGGCGTCTCCAGACTCTGTCACGCCTGTCACATGTGCTGAGTGTGAACCTGCTTTCATCTGTGAAGAGCACAGGGCGCCAGTGGTGAATTTTCCAATCTTGGTGTTCTGTGGCAAATGACAAACATCCTGCACAGTGTTGGGCTGTAAGCACTACCCCAACCTGTGGACGTCAGGCCCTCATACCACCCTCAAGAAGTCTGTTTCTGTCCGTTTGAGCATTCAAAAGTGACCAAAACATTAGGCAGAAAGCATAGGAACTGAAGAGTGGTCTGTGGTCACCACCTGCAGAACCACTCCTTTATTGGGGGTGTCTTGCTAATTGCCTATACTGTAATTTTCACCTGCTGTCAATCCATTTGCACAACAGCATGTGAAATTGATGGTCAGTCAGTGTTGGTTCCTGAGTTGACAGTTGGATTTCACAGAAGTGTTATTGATTTAAACGGTGATGAAAAAATCCGAAGGCCATTCGTCATTTAGACAGACAAGTGTTCACACCCCTGAGCACTTGGTGCAGATGTACAGACATTTTCAACTTTACACACAGAGACTGAATCAATCCAAAAAAGATTTCCAGGAGAGCATCTGATCATTATCTCAGACCTGGACACTGTACCTGATGCACCTCGCTAACAGAGAGCTGACAGCTTATTTATCTGCTCGGTGTGTGATGACGACATGAGGATTCTCTGTTCAGTTTTTTCGGATTGAACATTACTTAAAATGACTGAAAATAAATACTACTGAGTTTCATTTATTTAAAAAATTGACGGGTGAAGAATTGATTGGACAGAAAAGCAGGGGATACCTACATATGTATATATTTGTGGATATAACAGTAAATTGATATAATTCAATTCAGTTTTTTTATATAGCTCCACTTCACAACATATGTCATCTCAAGGCACTTTACTAGAAAATCATTTCAATACAAAGATTCCAATCAGTTTAAAGTGTTAGCTAGTTTTCTATTTAAGGAACCCCAGCAGATTGCATCGAGTCAGTGACTGGCAGTTGTGCGCCGTTGATGCAGACTCCAACCACAGCAATCCCTCATATTGAGCATTCATGTAGTGACAGTGGAGAGGAAAAACTCCCCTTAACAATAAGAAACCTCCAGCAGAACCAGAACCTTTCTAAGTACAAGCGGCCATCTGCTACGACCGTCTGGGGGTTCAAGAAGACAGAGCAGAGACACAAAGAAGAAAAGAACTGATGTAAGAGTACTTTCTATATTAAAGAAAGTAAAAAGTTGATAACAGGACACGGGGGAAGTTCAGTTACTGGGATGTCCCCCCTGTCCAACAGGGCATTGTAGCCAAGCAGGATACCAGACCAGGTGTAGCTTCTATGGAGAGAAAAACACTGAGAGAAAACAAACAGTCAAAATAACAGCAAATAATACAACTGGAGAGTAGTAGGAGAGAAAAGTAGCAGAGTGAAGAAAAGTGGTCAGTCTGTCCTCCAGCAGTCTAAGCCTATAGCAGCATAACTACAGAGATAGCTCAGGATGACCTAAGCCACTCTAACTATAAGCTTTATCAAAAAGGAAAGTTTTAAGCCTGGCCTTAAAAGTAAACAGAGTGTCTGCCTCACGGACTAAAGCTGGGAGCTGGTTGCACAGGAGAGGAGCCTGATAACTAAAAGATCTGCCTCCTATTCTACTTTTAGAAATCCTAGGAACTACAAGTAAACCTGCAGTCTGAGAGCGAAGGGCTCTGTTAGGAACATATGGACCAATCAGATATCTGATGTATGATGGAGCTGATTATTATGGGCTTTATATGTAAGAAGAAGGATCTTAGATTCTATTCTGGATTTAACAGGGAGCCAATGAAGGGAAGCTAAAACAGGAGAAATGTGATCTATCTTTTTAATATTCATCAGAACTCTTGCTGCCGCATTTTGGATCAACTGAAGGCTTTTAATGACATTTTGTGGACTACCTGATAGTAAAGAATTACAGTAGTCCAGCCTTGAGGTAACAAATGCATGGACTAGTTTCTCAGCATCACTCCTGGACAGGATAAGATAAGATAGACCTTTATTGTCCCACAATGGGGAAATTCTCTGTGTTGCAGCAGCACAGTGGATAGTTAAAAAAGAATAAATAATTATAATAACAATAATAATGTAAAAAATACATACAATAAATAAACAATATATGAACAATATTAAACTTAGTCCTTGGCGTGTGTGTGTTGTCTACAAGGAGCAGTGCTGGTGTTAAACAGTCTGACTGCAGCAGGAAGGAAGGACCTGCGATATCTCTCCTTCACCCTAAATGTCACAGAAGGAGCTGCTCAGTGCAGTGATGGTGTCCTGCAGGGGATGGGAGTCATTGTCCATCAGTGATGATAGCTTTGCTGCCATCCTCCTTTCTCCCACCTCATGCACTGTGTCCAGAGGGCAACCCAGGACAGAGCTGGCCTTCCTGATGAGCTTGTCCAGTCTCCTCCTGTCAGCAGTAGACATGCTGCTGCTCCAGCACACCACCCCAGAGAAGATGGCGGATGCCACCACCGCGTCATAGAAGGTCTTCAGGAGTACCCCCTGCACACCAAAGGACCTGAGCTTCCTGAGCAGATGGAGTCTGCTTTGACCCTTTTTATAAAGCGCCATGGTGTTCTGGGCCCAGTCCAGCTTACTGTTCAGGTGAACACCCAGGTACTTATAAGACTCCACTCTCTCTATCTCCATTCCCTGGATGTTCACCGGTGTTGGGGGGGCGTGACTGCTCCTGCGGAAATCCACCACCAGTTCTTTTGTTTTCCCTGCATTGATCTGGAGGTGGTTCCTCTGACACCAGCCCACAAAGTCCTGCTCTCTGTACTCCCTGTCATCGTTGTCTGTGATGAGGCCGACGATGGCAGAGTCGTCAGAGAACTTCTGCAGGTGACAGCTAGCAGAACTGTTTCTGAAGTCTGCAGTGTACAGGGTGAACAGGAAAGGAGCCAAGACTGTTCCCTGTGGGGCCCCTGTGCTGCAGACAACTATGTCGGAGACACAGTCCTTGCTCCTCACAAACTGTGGGCGGGTGGTCAGGTAGTCCATGATCCATGACGTGAGGTGGTGATCCACTCCGGAGAGCTCCAGCTTCTCCCTCAGCAGCAGAGGATGGATGGTGTTGAAAGCACTGGAGAAATCGAAGAATGTGATCCTCACAGTGCTTCCAGGCTTTTCCAGGTGGGAAAGAGCTTTGTGAAGGAGGAAGATGACGGCGTCATCCACCCCGATGGCAGGCTGATAGGCGAACTGCAGTGGATGTTTTCCACAGTTGTGGAACTCTCCCCAGCTTCAGGCTCAGGTTGAAGATGTGCTGCACAATCCCAAAGAGTTGGTCTGCGCAGGTCTTGAGAAGCCTGGAACTGATGCTGTCTGGACCGGCAGCTTTATTCACCTTGATCTTCCTGAGCTCCTTCCTCACCTGATCAGCAGAGAGGGACAGACTGCGGCTCGGGGGCAGGGTGCTTTGAGATGGGAGGCCAGGTGGAGGTGCAAGAGGAGGTGTAAGCGTCAGTGGGGGGGCAGTAGATGGAGAGATAGCTGGGTAGCTGGCTGTGATCTGAGTGCTGTGCATGTCGGACTGGGTGAGAAAGGGGGGCGGGGGGAGTGGGGTTGCAGCAGTGATGTTTGATCCAGGGGAGGGTTAGGTGTCTGGTTGGGATGTTTCTACTTTTAGCAATATTCCAGAGTTGAAAGAAGGAAATCCTAGAAACCTGTTAATATGGGATTTAAATGTCATGTCAAAAATAACGCCGAGGTTTTTTACGTTATCACTGAAGGCCAATTTAATATCACCCAGGTGACGTGATTGACTAAACAGTTTCTTTTTAGAGCTTCTGGTCCAAAGACTTCTGTCTTGTCAGAATTTAAGAGAAAAAAGTTTAGCGTCAACCATGTTTTTATGTCTTCCAGACATGCCTGTAATCTACCTAACTGACTGGGTTCATCAGGATTTATGGATAAATATAGTTGTGTATCATTGGCATAGCTGTAAAAAATATATCCCATGCTGTCTAATGATTTTACCAATTGGAAGCATATATATAGTAAAAACAATTGGTCCAAGCACAGAACCCTGTGGAACTCCACAAGTAACCCTTGAGAGTGAAGAAGATTGATCATTTAGATGAACAAACTGGAATCTATCAGACAAATATGATTTAAACCAGCCTAGTGCTGTTCCTTTGATCCCTGCAACATGTTCAAGCCTTTCTAAGAGAATATTATGATCGACTGTGTCAAAAGCAGCACTGAGATCTAACAAAACCAGAACAGACACCAGTCCATTATCTGAGGCCATGAGAATATCATTAGTAACATTCACCAGTGCTGTTTCAGTGCTATGATGAGCTCTAAAACCTGACTGAAACTCTTCAAACAGCTCGTTACTGTTTAGATGTTCACAGACTTGATTAGCAACAATTTTCTCAAGGATTTTGGATAAGAAATGAAAATTAGATATAGGTCTGTAATTCACTAAGTCATCTTGATCGAGGGAAGGTTTCTTGAGTAAAGGTTTAATTACAGCTATTTTAAATTCCTTTGGTACATATCCATTTACTAAGTATACATTCAACATATCTAAAATGAGGCCAGGAACCAAAGGAAACTCTTCCCTAAATAATATAATTTAATTTTTGATAATTCCAAAAGCTTGACTGAATCAAAACAGTCCAAACACATATACCCATTTCTATATTGGTCTATGTATAATCTTTCTATATAAATATAGATCCACATATATTTATAAATGCATACACAAAAACCCTACTTATAACCTTCATGTTTATACCTTCATCTAGATGTATCTTCTTGTATAGAAAGTACTACTGCATGTTTTGGAACAGAATGCAAATATTTGAAATGGGCATCTGGAGAGAATAAAAACAAAAACACTTTGTTTCAACAAAGAAAAAAATTATTATAAAAAAAAACATATATGAAGATGTGAGTAGAAATAAACTATACAGAATAAAAAAACACCTGAGTAAAATGACAAAAGACAAAATTGAGTCAAAAATAAATCAACTTCGTTCAAAGACAGCTGTAATTATTAACAGGCGAAGTCGTAAAATATTTCTTAACTGGCCTGCAAGGAGGAGGATGAGTGTGACTGAGCATCAGGTGATAGAGAACATCAGGCTTATGTCATCCATCAAGTATATGAATATATAACACGTAATGTTAGTTTTCACATAACATAACAGCTGGTTTTACGCGAATAAACGTTCGGTTATGTTACAAACAGGTAAATGTGTCATGTAACATGTTTGTTTAAGCAATACATCACATACATATGTTATCTGACATGTAGCAATACATGTCTGCTAACATGGAAAAGGTAAATTCCACTTTATACAGGGATAATGCAGTATAGCAGTTAGGGCTGGGCGATATGTTCCTTTCCTCCTCTGTTGACTCGTCCACCATGGGCAGGAGGAAGAATGCTCCTGTGGAAACACTGTTGTTTGTTCCACAGCTTGGACGACGACCACAAAGCTAGAAAGTACCGGGTCTCACCTGGTCGGACCAACTCTGCTTATTTCTATCTTCAATTTTTACAAATGAAAAGGACAAGTGTTTGTTTCACCTTGCTACGCTAAGCTTTTGTAATCCAGCCCCCACACCTTGGTTGTTGGCCGGATTGAAACCGGTTCTTCTCAAGAACCAGTCTGGCCCAGCACGGAGTTGGTGCTTGGCTAAGCACCGATTTGGAACCAAGAAACTGGTGCTTGGGCGGTGGAAAACCCAAGAACCAGTTCCAAGTCAGGCTCTGGAACCGAACCAGCACTGGAACCAGAAAAAAAGGTTGGGAACCACTGTTCGAGGGCAAGGATGTCCAAAGCGCAGTCCTTGGAATAGTTTTGTGTGGCCTCTGGTTGTTGTTTAGGAAAAGTAGTCGTGGTACTCCAGGAAATGCAGCAGATGCAGATTGACACTTTTTGTAATTCTTTATGTATGAGATTTTCAATGACAAATTTATATAATCTTAATTGGAAAATGTTGGGTACAACCGTGGTTCCCTGGGGTTGGGAACCACTGTCTTCAAGGCGGGTACTAATTGATGACAAATATTTTACCCCAAAAACAGGGTTGCTGCTAGCTGCTAACCCTGTTTTGTAGCAGTCTGAATGAACAGCCAGTGTAACTCTGTGGAAAACCGTTCTCTTGTACATAGCTTCTTATAGCGTTTGTATCTCAAATGACTTCATATTTAAACACCCCATTTATACTGAAAATGGCTAACTTTGTCAGTAATAGCATCCACACTGAAGAGTGCTGTCAGGACAACACTTTAGCTTACTCTATGTTGAGTTTGCTGGTCAGAAGAAGATCAAGCCCATTTACCGGTCAAGGGAAATTAATCATCTGCTTTCGAGCTACAGTTAATTTCTTGGTTTAACTCTGAATAAAAATTAACAGAACTTAATCAAGGTTAAAAAAGACCTGATGCACAGAGACCCATCCTCACAACCCACAATACCTGAACAATAACCCTGATAGATCAGAGGTTCAGTGGCAACACAACATGAACAGAACATTGGGACAGATTGGGAGTGTTTTAGTTGTTAAGGAACATGCTATGGTGGTGCCTGTTACCTTACAATCAGTGTGCTGACACAGGCTTTGATTGACATACTTTGAAATGGATACATGGTATGTTATAGGATTACATATGAGAAGAGATTACACCCTGAAAAGATGAACTAAGTTAAACAACATCCAGTTGAAATCAAGCTGCTAATAGAATACGGTTTGGTCTTCTCCTAAATAGACTAGGGAGAGAGGACTTGTTTACATAGCATGCGACATGTCCTTAATAGGCTGCATGTTTTTTTTTTAGATTACTGAACTAAAAAGTATATTTATATAAATATTATGAAAATATAAGCAAATTGCAATAAGTCATTGTATATAATGAATTTCCTCCAAGTTTTCTGGATGATGGGACATTTTTCATGCCAATATTTTACTACCCAGTGACTGTAGAGGCTCACTGTAATGGCTGATCCATTGATGTTACAAGTAGAACAGCTTGATGCAACAAGTTGATCTACATTACATATCACTGACTACATTTATGGTCAAACCCACAACCACAAAAGGATGTCTCTCCGGTCTCCAGAAGATGTTAAGTTTGCCCAACATTCTTCCTGTGAGTCAGGCCACTTAGAGCTGCTGTTATTGATTACTAGAATGATTTATCTCACCTTTACAGTCCAGTGATCTGAACATGTGAAGGGACCTCCCCCAACCTGCAGCACCCCTCTGTCTGCGTTCAGGAAGGAAATATTAAACAGTTAAAGGTGCTAACTCCTTTCTACTGGCACTCCTATCAGTGTAAGATAAACCAGGCAATCACTTATCGGTGGTGCTGATAGACAGAGGCAGTAAGGGGAGATGAGCTCTCTGTTCTCTGTGCATGAAGAGGAAAAGTGGACCAAAGAGCTGTTACCATCCAGCGACCCCTGACCCCCAAGCATGAAACACTTGTAAGCAGAGAGTGAGTCTTATTTATTTATTTACTTATTGGAATTCATACTGACTAGTTGTATTGCTTTCTTTTATATGTTTAAACTAGTCAGTGTTCAAGTTCTTGAAAAAAGCAATCTCCAAGAAAATCATAGAGCTGATCTGAATTTGTGTCTAGAAGTCTATAAGTTTACTTAGATTCTCGTAGGTGACACAAAAGGAATAGATATCCTGCTGTATTTAGATGAATGCATCTATCAATAATGCATCCAACTCTTCCAGCATCAGATCTTATCAGCGCGTTCTCATTCTCCATCAGAGCGCTACTGATTGCTGCTTGTCGTCGGTGAGGAACACTTTGGCATCGCCTGTCAAAACAAATCTGTATTTGAACCCTGTATACTGTAGGTATAATAAAATACCAAGACAACATGTGGAGTTTAAGAATCCCATTCTGATGGTAAAGATTACTGTAGCACGCTAAAGCCTTTGGTGAATAGAGTTACCTTTATTGTTCAGGTTTGATCTGATTATAAGTGTTTTTGTCTAAGGTTTTACACCAAACTAAAAAAAACAAGCTTCTCGTTTGAGTAGCGAAAACTTTAATCAGACTTCAGATGAGTTTTATATTTACTTATTTTTTTTCACCATTTTTTCTTTATTATGCTTATCTTAGGTTATGGTCTGGATTGTTTTCAAATTATAACTTTTTATCGATTTTATTGGAGAGCCTCCCAGCCGCTGGTGTAAATTGGCCCTCTGCCTGAGGCCGTGGTAACCATAGCAGACTTTGGAAAGTGAAATGCGATGCAGCAGGTCCTCTGGGCTGTGTTTCTGAATCACAACTCTATAATGAGTTAGCTGAGCTCGAGCTGCATCAAAGATGCAAAACCTACGTATCTGTTTCAATACACACTATGGTCGGGTGGAATAAAGACTGCAGCTCTGCTGCAAAGCTCTGGAAGCTCTCTAGTGTTGTGTTGGGCTGGCGTCTCCAAGGTCTGGCAGCTTTGCTCCATGATGTTCAGACTGATCAGGTTTAGCCTAATGAAATTGTACAGTGTTAGAACCATTGAAACAGATTTTAGGCATTTAAAGACCCACTCTGATCATCTTTTTGAGCTATTTTAAAGTGTTCTCAGTGGTCTTTACATTATGATTATGCCAATTCTAGCCAGAATCACAAAACCTGTGCCGTTTTCTAGGACATAGTTTCCGAAGAGTGGCAGTAGGTCATTAGCAATTCGCCGCTGTGTTGTGGGCGGAACCGTTGGGGCGGAACCGTTGGTGCGGAGGACCCCCCCCCCAGCAATGGTTTCTGTGTGTGCATCTGACTCTGCTTTTGTAGAAAATTACACAAAAATAAAAAAAAACTTTAAAAAAAGACTCTTTAAAACTCACTAATTTATAATATAATCTACATTCCTTTAACACAGCAGCCTGTAAACTTACAGGTAAAGATCCAGGCTGTCCACTTGATGGAAGGCACTGCACCCGGCTTCAAAAGTAGTTTACAAGCAAAGCCCATTTTTCCCCCTGCCAGTTGGTGAAACAGTCTTCTCTGAAATGTTGACCGCAAACCGATGTGCGCTTTTTAATCTTGCTGTGACCAAGAAACTAAATCCATTTCTCTCTCACTAAAGATGGTTTTGGAAAAGTATGAAAGCTAATAATATAAATTTTTCTTAGCATTGCAACCCGCTACAGCACACAGGTGTTGATCCGCTGTATAAATACTACAATATGATAGTATCTTATTCCCATAATTACTGTCAAACAAATAAGTTGTAGGCAAATAAGCAACAATTTAGTAAAAAACTTCTTTGCTGACCTAAAACGGAGTCACCGGGATAGGTTGTCATTGGTTTTGGCTAGTCTCTGGCTTACTCTTAGCTTCAGTTTAGGTCCTCCAAAAAATAATAATAATAATAAAACAACTGTAACTTACTAATTTAACATTGTCAATGTTGAACTGGGTAGTACGTGTGATGTTTTTGTTATTGTTACACTTTTATAATTAGCTTTGCAGAGAGTTCCTTTACCACTGAACTGAATAATAATAAAGTAGGGATGCTGGTCATTTGGGCCCTATTCTGTACCTTTGCAATGTCGGTCAAGGTGTCTGCTGTTGTTCTGACCTCTTGTCAGTTCATATCTGTGTGGAGGACTGTGATGTAATAAGGCAATCATTCAGTTACTAAAAGTTAATCAGATAACATTAACTTGTGCCATTTAGTGGCCACAACGTGCATCAGGGTATATTCACATCTTTTTGCTTTTCTTGTTCATTTGCCTTGTTGGCAAAATACTTCCAAGCATTGTGTTTGGCCACTGGATTAAAGACAGACACAAATGCTCTTTTATGGATGTACTTACCATGTAACAGGAGTTTAAAACTTGCATCACGAGCTAACTGTTTGTCATCTGTGATTGTTCAGGTTTGCTGCTGCAAGTGAGTAGGGGGGCTGGGTGTCTGTGTGTGTGCCTGCAGCTGTCCAGACACACACACACACACACACACACACACACACACACACACACACACACACACACGCACACACACACACACGCACCCCCACACACACACACACACACACGCACACACACACACACACACACACACACACACACACGCACACACACACACACACACACGCACACACACCCACACACACACACACACACGCACACACACACACCCGCACACGCACCCACACGCACACACACACACGCACACACACACACACCCACACACACACACACACACACACACACACACACACACACACACACACACACACACACACACACACACACACACACAATTGTAGGCCAACTGGGGAAGATAAAAAGTTCTCAGACTTACAAATGTAATGATTGGTCTTTATGACCAAACCCTTCAAATCTAGTTTCATCAGACCACAGGTCATGTGTTAAAGCAACACTAAGTAAGTTTTGCTTTCTGGGTCCCCCTACAGTTGGGAAAAATGTATTGTTTTCTACCACTGTCGTAAAATCTGTTATGGTTACACCAGGGGATTCACATTTACAAGCGATACCCTCTAACGTTACAGATTTTCACGTCTTGAGCAGCCTTTGTGTCAAATGTCTTCATCCCAGGTACATGTTCTATATTTCAGCTGTCATATGTACGGCGGCGTAGAGCTGTCAGCCGTATAATAAAGAAATAAGACAGTGTCACGCTATAACGTTATTGTAAAAACGTGAAAACCACTTGAAACTAAAACGTTATAACGTGATAGTTTCACGTTTTTACAATAAACTATCACGTTATAACGTGATACGGACTAATTTCTTTATTATATGGCTGACAGCTCTGTTCTGACGATCTGTGCTACCTCCTCAGAATGTCCTACCGTAGCGCGCATCTGTCGGTGCTACCACTCAAAGTATGTTTACATGCCAAAAACAACAACTGTTAGCTTTGATGTTAAACAGATTCATCGGAAAATATTTTTCAAGTGACGGGATTGAAGTGGCAGTTTAGCAGTAATGCCTAACATAGCAAAAAATTATGAATTACGAAAACTTTTCTTTCAATCCACAGAACATGCTACCCGTTTAATATAAAGCTAAAACTAGCACATAAAGATGCACTAAAAACCTTGATCAGAATATCCTACCTGTTAAATAGGCCTATAGATGAATAGCACACTCTGGAAATCTGTTAGTTTGTAAAGCAGCTAATGAATATATACCAAGCCAGTAAGACGTAGAGCAGATAGCAGTATTATTACTCCAAAATATTAAAATGTAGTAGCCTATGATTATAAGCACAAATAGCCAGCAAAATACACCGCATTTACTGTACGACTCTAATTAATGGGACTTGTTTACATGCAGTGTAACGATATCACAGAAGTGAAACTAACGAGGGCTGTCATGTAAACTTGAAACTAGTAGCTTAAGGAAAGCCTTAAAATATTTTGAATAAAAATTAGCCAGTAATAAAATAATCTGGATAAAACTCACCCTAAACTTCAAAGAAATAAAACAGATGAAATGGATCTTCCAGGTAGGAATTCTTGATGACAGATTTGCTGAGTAAGCGAATTGTGACGTAACATCGAAGTGTGCATGCGGGTGGCACAGATAGTCGGAACACCGGTGTACAGATGAAGACAATGTCGGCTCCGTCATAACGACAACTGTTCAAGCTACCTGCTGCTAGGTATCTTCCATTTATATGTACCTGCCGAGTATGCTCCACCCAGAGAGCCTTGCAGGACGCTCCACCCAGAGAGCCTTGCAGGACGCTCCACCCAGAGAGCCTTGCAGGACGCTGCACCTACCGGCCTTTCTGAAGCCTGCCGTAAAGCAAGTAGCATTTGAACTACAAAACCGCTACCCAACAACCCAAACTTACATAGTGCTGTTATGGCCGATAGAGGGACGCAAAGCGAATGCAGAAGTGCCGTTTCACCCTGTTATGAGTTGATCAACCACTGACACGAGTTTGGAAACATTATTTTAAGGTAAAAAAAAACTCTTTAGTGTTGCTTTAAAATATTATGGTCTTTGTGCTTCTGTAACATGTAGTGTGATTCTTATGTTGCTTTTGAAGTATGTGAGGGGCACAACCTAAAGTCAATGACTCGATGCAATCTGCTGCGATTCCTTAAATGGAACACTTTTAAACTGGTTGGAATGTTTGTATGATTGTACTGAAATGACTTTTCTTGTAAAGTGCCTTGAGATGGCATCTGTTGTGAATCAGTGCTATATAAATAAACTGAATTAGATTGAATTGAATTTGCAGTAATGGCTTCTTTTTATTGAGTGGCCTTTTACGCCTTGTTGTTACAGGGCTTGTTTTACTGTGGATAGAGATTTTCTTACCACAATGATCCAGACTTGTGACTGATATATTAGCTAAATTTTTCTTCCATGATGTCACACAAGATAGCAGTGTGTTTGAGTTATGCCTATTCATATGTATGCAAACTATTGATTTTGAAGAAACTTTAATTTTTAATTTTAATTTAATTTTAAAAACATCCGTCTGTATTTTTTTCTTTTTTGGTATTTGGCTAATACCAATGATTTTGGCAATCCTAACTGACCTAAATGTGGAAACGTTTTAATCTTATTTAATGTCTGATAGTCAGGAACAAACTGTTATGGGTCTTTATAGATTATGGAAATGTCTGGCTTTAATTGTCAGTAAGTTGTCTACTTTGGAAGCAGCTGGCAGGACGGTAACCAAAGGCTGTAAGTTCTGGCTTCAGGAGTGAAGCTGCAGTGTTACAGGCAGTTAATGGAGTGTCTGACAGTCAGCCATAACAATAGAGAATACTTTGTAGACTCCTCACCCCCAATTTCCACTGCATGCACTCCACTCTACTCCGCCACGCACTCCGCAGCAAAAACGCTCCCATTGTAGTCAATGGGAGCATTTCCAGTGCTGCCGCCGAGCGGCGCAGGGCGCCGGGAGGCGTTATGCTGGAGTAAGTCTGCAGTCAATCTACACAAATCCCTACGCACCAACAGGATATAGAACCACATTTCTGGGTGTTTTTCAAAATAAATCAATAAAGACCAACTAGATTTTTTTGTATGCATAGCTATATTAATATAAACCCACGTATATTTATACATATGTTGTCCAAAATATCTTGACAGAGAATAACTGTTCTTTTCTGTTCGTCTTCCACGGAATGATTTTGTTCTGACTTCCGCATTTATTACTGGCTTTTATCGCGAGATCTCTCAATTCCCGCGCATGCTTCTTTGAGCACCTCCGGGCTGCAGACCGGAGTGGAGCGGATGTAGAGCGCATTCAGTGGAAATTGCAAATGGCTGCGGAGTGCGTGGCGGACCGGAGCGCATGCAGTGGAAATTGGGGGTTAGAAAGCCAAAGGCTGGGTGTGTAACTTTGATTAAAACTTCTCCACATCCTGCTCACTGACCTGTCTGCTGTGTTCATTGGTCTTCCTAGGTGGTTGTTTTCTAATGTTCTCGAACAAACCTCTGAGGTCAGAAACAGAACAACTGTATTTATACTTAAATATTTAAATGAAACACAGGCTACACTTTGTTCACTAGTTATACTTATTCTGTAGGCTAGGCAAGGCAATTTTCTTTTTATAGCAAACTTTCAACAACAAGGTAATTTAAGGTGCTTAACATGATTAAGGGGTCAAATAAAAATAGCAGTAAAAGACAGACAAAGCATATAATGTAAAAACAGCAATAAACACACACAAAACACAATACATCAAAGCATTACTCAAAGGCAGCTCTAAACAGATACATTTTTATTTAAAAGAACTCAGTGTTTCAGCAGCTTTGCAGGTTTCTGGAAGTTTGTTCCAAATTATAGGAGCATAGAAACTGAAAGATGCTTCTCTGTGTTTGGTTCTAATTGTAGCGATGTTGAGTAGCCTGGAATTAGAGGACCTGAGTGGTCTGGGGGGTTGGTATAGTAACATCAAATCTTCAATTTACTTTGGTGCTAAGCCATTCAATGATTTATTAATTAGTAAAAGTATTTAGAAGTCTATTCTCTTAGCTACAGGGAGCCAATGTAAGGACTTTAGAACTGGGCTGATGTACTCTACTTTCCTGGTTCTAGTGAGGAACATGAGCAGAAGCGTTCTGGATCAGCTCCAGCTGTCTGATTGACTTTTTAAGCAGACCTGTGAAGACGTTGTTGTAGTAATCAATCCGACTAAAGATAAACGCATGGATACGTTTTTCTAGATCCTGTTGCGACATCAGTCGTTTAATCCTAGAGATGATTTTCAGGTGATAGAAGGGTGATGTTGTTATTGCCCACATGTGATTTCTGTTCGTTCTGATAAAAAGTTTCATATTGAAACAAAGAAGTCCCTGTTCTTTAGGTAGAAATCGAACCAGCCAAGTACTGTACCAGAGAGTCCGACCCAGCTCTCCATTCGTTCCAATAGTACATCATGATCAACAATGTCAAATGCTGCACTGAGGTCCAACAGAACCAGCACTGTGGTTCTACCACAGTCTGTATTTATGCAGATGTCATTGAAAACTTTGACGAGGACAGTCTCAGTGCTGTGGTGAGCACGGAAACCAGACTGAAAAACATCAAAGCAGTTGGTCATTGTTATGAAGCTATTTACCTGCTGAAACAGCTTTTTCAACAATTTTACTGATGAATGGAAGATTAGAAATTAGCCTGTAGTTCTGCATTAACATGTTGCCCAGATTATTCTTTTTTAGCAGTAGTTTAATAACTGCTGTTTTTACAGCCTGGGGGAAGGCCTGGCATGAGGGATGAGTTCACAATGTTTAATCAGATCAGACCCAATGACAAGGAAAACTTTCTTAAAGACAGCTGTGGGTAGGATATCAAGACAGCAGGAAGAGGAGCTTAATTGGTTAATGATTTTATTTTTTTTTTTTTTAGTTTAATTAATTGAATTCTGACAATTTTTCTACCTTGGTGTTAGCTGGGTATAACATTGGTAGTCGGTTCAGTGCTGCAGCACAGACCGACCATCTAACTTTTCAAAGAAAAAGCTGGCAAATTCATTGAAGGCCCTGGTCGAAATTAGTTCAGGGGCTACTGTCACTAGACGATTAGTTAGTCTTTCCGTGGTTGCAAACAGAGTCCATGCATTATTCATGTTTCTGTTAATGATTTCAGAAAATAATGATTCCCTAGCATCTTTTATAGTTAACTGATATCTATTCAGTCTCTCTTTGTAGATCTCACAGTGAACCTGGAGTCGAGTTTTCCGACATTTTCTCTCGGCTCCTTGACACTCCCTTTTTTCACTACGTACCTTGGATAGCTTGTCCACTGAGATTTCTTTCTACCCGAGACTACTTTCTCTTTAGTTGGAGCAATGGAATCCATGATGTCTGAGATTTTCACGAGGAAATTATCTACCAGCTTGTTTACTGAGTTGGAGTTGGGAGGATGCCTGGTCTCGGCGCTCTGCGTTGCGCGGGATCAGGACTCTGGAGCTGGTACAACTTGGTGTCCAGGTGCTGGCTGAGCTTGGCCTGGGGATGCTGTCCGTCCGCTGCGGCTGTTGGTGGGTCGCCCCGATGTGGGGCAGGGGTGGGGTGCTGGGATGTTGGCGGTGGGGATTGTCCTAGGGTGGTGGCGCGTGGCACCCGGTGGCCAGCCACGGCCCCTGCGGGGCCGGGGGCCCCTCGTCTGCGGGTCCGTTGTCGGGTCCCTGCTGGGGGGTGGGGCGCCCCTGGGCCCCGGCTCTCCCGGTCCATGGACCGGCCCGCCCTGGCATGGCTGGTTGCCGGCGGGGCCCATGGGCTCGTCACTGCTGCCCCCCGGGCCCCTGCATAGTAGCCGCTGGATGTTCCCCTGGGGTACTCCTTTGCACCTCTCTTGGGGGATGCAGTCGGCCCCGCCCGGGTCCGCCTAGGGCTCTGGGGGTCCTTTGGATGTCTTGGGTCCGATCTCCTTCATGTCTGCATCGATTCCTGGGAGACGGATTGATGCCTGCTCACACCAGCTATCGAACACTCTTATGGAGAAACCTTATATGCACCAGCATGCTAACACACACACATAGATGTGGGGTCTATGGTGTTTACAGATATATTCTTGGGCTGAGGTTATCATTACTAGATCTTGATTAATCAGTACCATGAGTTTTTCTGTGACATTGTTTTGTTGTATTTAGTTCACGATGTTTGGTTTGTTTTGTCGATGTTCCTTTTTCGTTTTTTGTTTTGTTTTTTCTCCTCTCTCTGCCGTCCTTTGGGTATGGAGGCAGACTTCAATGTTTTCCTGTGTTTTCTTTGTTCCCTTTCCTCTTGTATTTTCAACTCACCCTCTCTCTTGACTTTTTGTTTCCTACCTCTCTTCTTCATCTTCTTTCTTTCTTCCCCTTAATTTTCCGTCTCCGTGTCCATAACATCAGGAAATAAAGCCCCCAGCAATTCATAATAAAGATTTTTCACACATATATCAAGTGGAGGACTATAGCAAAAGCTGTACTGCTCCGCTTGTGAAAGTAAATCTGTTGGGCTTCTACTTGGTACTCGGACACCAATTCTGAGCTCCACACTGCCAAACAGGACACGTTAAAAAAAGAAGAAAAAAAAGAGTTGGAGTTGGGAGATGAGGGGAATGTCCAACAGAACTTTCCCCGAAAAAAGACTTTTTTTTACAATTGTCTCACTGTGGCTGGATATTTTAGCAGAGATGGTACTTTCAAAGAAAATACAGAAATGGTCAGATAATGCGATATCAATTACAGAGATGTCAGATATATTTAAACCTTTGTTGATAATTATGTCCAGAGTGTGTCCTCTATTGAGTGTTGGTTGTTTGACATGCTGGGTCAGGCCGAAGTTATGAAGAGTGTCACCTAATGTTTTTGCTCATCTACCCTGGGGGTTGTCAGTATGGATGTTAAAGTCCCCCACAATGAGTAATTGGTCATAATCGATACATATTACGGAAAGAAGGTCGCTGAAATCATTAAAGAAGTTAGAGTTAAGTCTTGGGGGTTTATATAAATTTAGAAATAGAGCTTTTGTAGGCTCATTTATCTGGGTGGCTAGGTATTCAAAAGATTAAAATGTGACCAGGGACCTGGGATACCTTTTTGAAGTTCATTGAGTTATGAAAGATTGTGGCTACACCTCCACCTCGTCTGTGTTTCCTGCTCTCGGTTAAGAAATTGTAATTTGGAGGAGTAGATTCTATCAATACAGATATTTCATTATTTACGTCTAGCCAGGTTTCTGATTAAAAAATGGCGTATATATTATGTTCAGTGTTTAATTCATTGATTAGGAATGACTTTCCTGATAAAGACCTAATATTTAATAAAGCTAACTTCAGTGGTTTGATGATCGGTAGCTGAACCTTCTGGCAGGTGATCAATTTGAGATTTGGTTTAATATGAGAGCGTTTGGGTTTAGATTTCTTTTTTTATGCTGCTTATAATGACTTGAATGCTTCTCTCTGGGACGCCGGACAACTTCTGGGAGTATAATTACTGTCCGGTTCCCTTCTTTATCAGATGTCAGGTATTACCAGTTGTGGGCATGGGCAGAGTACATCCAGTGTTAGTCCCAGAGGCTTGATGTAGTCCAAGTTTTGTTGTTAGTTGTGACCCAATTCTAATTTGTGCCTTCAGTCTAACTGAGAAATCTCTAAACGGAGAGTCATTAGGTGTCGATGAGTCTGATGACATTGGGATATTTGAAGAACGCTATGCTGAGTGATGTACATCTTTGCTCGCTGCTGGTGTGGTAGGAAGTGTCTGTTCTCTGTCAGTCTCTGAGGGTTGTGCAGCTTTCTGGGCTGGTGATGTTACTTGAGCCATTTTCAGACAGAAGTTCTGGAATATTTGCGGACAATTCCATCCGGTCTTCAACCGGAGTTGTGTTTTCAAACACACCACTTTTTGTCGGAACTTTGCCTTTCGGCTGGTTTCACACAGCAAGAAATGTACCGGAGGATCCTGATGAATGTCTGGGGGGGGGGGGGGGGAGGGGTGTAGGGGAGTGGGGGGTTGTATGTGGATATGACATAAACTTAGTGTGGCGGGCGTACATGTAATTAAAACTTGTGCGCTCACAGTGTTCCCTGCCCCTCTCCCCTTTTCCCCAGTGCCACACACCCCTCCAGCTTTCCCGGAACATTACCTGACAGTCTGAATTCAAACACCATACCACTCTTGTTACTAGGTCTTCATCCCTAAAATTACCGGTAAAGGGTATCCTGACAAAGTCCGGAAGATTGCTTTCAGACACAAAAGCAAAACAGACGAAGTTCGGAAAATTACTGTTTTTCATGGCCTGTTTGAAAGGGGTTTTGGTGTGTGTGCGGAAATGTCTGTTCTCTGGTAGTATCCACAGGCTGTGCTTCGGGGTCAGCTCTTGGGTGCTTCATCAAGTATTTATTCAGATAACAGAAAATATTTGAGGTCAAAAGTCTTAGTCCAGCTCTGTTAAGATAATGTTGGTTTACCTTGAACAGGTGCTTTGCACATCAAAATATTATATATATATATATATATAAGTTACAAATAGGATCGATGTTTCAACAGATTTTCTCTATAAATATTTATGGAGCATGCGAAGTCTACTGTATCTTTCACCATTTCCGTCAAGGACTGGTCCACTGATAAAGATGTTTATGTTAACTCCATCAAGTGTGTGTAGCAGATCAGAGCAGTCTCTTTTCAGAATCTCTGATTGTTTCTTGGCTACATTAGTTGATGCTGCGTGAATGACAAGCTTTTCCAGTTTAGGGTGTTGTTGTAAAATTTTCTGGATTTTTAAAAATATTTCTCTCACTGTATTCTTGGGGCAGCTGATGGTGCTAGAGTTTTGGCTACAAAAATCTTTGATACCATTAATTGATCTGTCATGTATGATGAGAAATTCTGCTGGGGGGTTCTTACTTATGTTTTCCACTTCATGTGGATGGATTTCTCTTGGGGACCTTGACTGGTCCCAGTGGCTGCGTCGTCTTTCAGGGAACTGAGGGCTGCAAATTTGTTCCTCAGCGGTATTCCAGGGGGAGTGATATCTGTTGTTTTGGCTTGCAGTTTCTTTTGTTTCTTCTTCCTCGGAGCAGAAAAAACAGGTGTAGATTCAGTGCGCTTTAAAGCCGGCCAGTCTTCGTTAAACTGTGAATGGGGTGTTCTACCCCTAAGCCGCCAGAAAACATAATAACTCAAATGTAAAAAGATACACACCAGTAACAGTAAAAACCATAAACACCAATTTTGACGGCCACGTTTGCAAGTTTTCATATTTGTAACAACATAATTATAGATAACCACAATATCAACTACTCGATGCTACTTGCATTGCAAACAGAATGAAAACAGAACATATAAATGAGAAAAAAATAAAGATGACAGGTAGTACTAGACGCAGCCATCTTTAAATGGGGAATCTCGGGGTCGGAAAAACAAGTTAATTGCGTCATTTCCGGCTAACTTTTCTGGGGAAAACGAGTTCCGAGGACAACTGGAACGTACCATAAACCCGTAGTAGAGCAAGGAGTAACGTAGACTGATATTCACTCTATCTGGCCTGCGACAGAGAAGAGACGTTCACATAGAACCGTGGATGCAGTTTGGGTCTGACATGCTGTTTACATGAGGAGCATTGAATGCAGCGCGGGCTGAATTGTAGGATGAACAGGGTGGGCCATCCTGTCCATGCATCAAATGCGTTAAAAAAATGAATCACATTAAATCTACCAATTAATCAACCTGCGTTAACGCATTAACTTTTACAGCCCTAGCAGCAATCGTTCATAATAATTTTACGCAAGTAAAAGTAAAAAGTGTGGTGAAGTAAAACTACTCCTGAAAGTTTTGTTTGTTTGTTGTTGTTTTTTTCAAAAAAACTACTCAAGTCAATGTAACTAGATACACACCTCTGGTTGTGACAACATACAATATATTGTCAGCTAATGCTAACTGGTTTAGATCAGTTAAAGTTGATGTGTTACAGCCTCCGCTGGCATTTCCCACATCACACTTGACTGGTTTCACTCTTATCTCTCAGGCCGTTCTCAGTTCATACAACTTAAGTCCTTCAGATCTGACCCCTCCCCAGTTACCAGAGGTGTGCCCCAGGGCTCTATGTCCTTTGTTGTTTATTGCTGTAAAGTGTCCTTGTGTTTCTTGAAAGGCGCTTATAAATAAAATGTATTATTATTATTACCGTCACAAACGCTAACTTTGCTTCGTATTATTTGATAGGCTTTGTCTTATTTCTGAAGTTACTTATGCCCATGAGTACCTTGGGAAATGCACATGCAGCTGAATTAACCTTACTGGTTTGATGGATTCTCATGCTTGAATTCTATGAATCTTTAAATAGCTTTCCTGGGGTGACCCTTTCATACAGCTAGTCTTTGTGAAAATATTTACTGTACAGTACATATGTCTTGTATCTCACACTTGGTGTGCGAATAAACAATAGTTAAATTAAGCTGAAACAAAAATGAATCACACTGTGGTTTCAGATCTGGTTTTCATGTTCTGAGATTGTCCTCATACTTTCTGAATGCTTTCCCAGTATAGTTCACTGTGGATGTTTAAATAGCTCCATTCTTTCCTATTTAGCTTTGAGAACTGTATATTTATAATAGTTTACAGTTCATATTTGAATCAGTTATTAGCTCTTTAAAGCAGCTTTTGGTACAACATTTTTTTTTGAAAGAGAGAATTTCTGATCCACTGCAGTGATCCATTACCTCCTCTTGTTTAAACCTGGCTTTTATTAATTACTTTCAGACTGAATATTGAAGAGCGGATGAAGAGTGGACATCATTTACTTTTTACTTGGATCAGATCAAATAGGGTTTGTTTAAATACAATATAAAATTAATTTTCCTTCGCTTTATAAAACATCATCAACATCTGGATAGCCAGGGTTCAGAAGGAGAACAAAACTATGTAAAGCTCATATTTCATTAAAACCAGATGAGTTATTTAGGTCTTAAAGTTTATTCTGTCTCTGTTTCTCAAGGATCATTCCAGCTGTTCCTCCAGTGAACTCCGACCGCCAGGTGCCATCTGACTCAGGGATACCATGGGACTCCTTTCCGTTCACGGTAGCCCTCTCTTCTTCGTCTTCCTTTTCCTCCTCCTCCTGTGCCACCCCTGTATATCCATCAGGCCTCAGGTCCTGGAGCGAGCGTCTGCCCCTGAACAACCTCAGTCCTCAGCTAATGGCACAGGGTCTGGAAAGAGGACATGTACAGGTGTTGTGGTGTGTAGACCCGGCATTCTGCTGCCAGTGTGGCTGCCTCTCAACCCTCCAGTCGGGGAACAAGCAGGGAGGGCGATTGTCTACTTCGTCTCTCTCATGTACATATTCCTTGGAGTGTCCATCATTGCAGACCGCTTCATGGCATCGATAGAAGTCATTACATCTCAGGTATCCTTCTATTTCATATTTAGAAGCTGTTAAAGTCAGCCGTAGGCTGAACATTGGTCCTGTCACTTCAGACTCCTCATGGACAGTGCAGTATAAAAGAATTTGGCCCTTAGACATTTACTTATTTTATTTTTTCACAATTAAATGTCAAATCATGACAGATCAAGATTTTATATCAGACAAAGGTAACAAGAGTAAATCAAAGAAGCAGTTAGCAGTTAATTGTTTTCCTCATAAGGAACAAGGGGATATTTAAACCAAACTGGTCTGATGTGAAAAAGGTATTTCCCTCTTGTTAAATCAGGAATTAACTGTCAATAACACACACCCAGGTCTGATTACTACCAAACCTGTAGAATAAAGAGAAATAAATAGCAGAACCTGTCTGACCCAATGAAATAGACTAAACAATCTCAACAAGCAGCAGCACATCATGCTCCAATCTAAACAAATGAGAAACAAAGTCGGGCTGTACAGTGCGTGTTCACGGATGTTTATCTGTGTTGCCCAGCGATGGACTGGCGACCTCTGGAAAGTGTGTATCATGTTAATTCTGGCATAAACTTTTTTTTCTGCATTTTATACAAAGAATATCAGTCAAACATGGTGGTGAAAGTGTGATGGTCTGGGGCTGCTTCGTGTTTCAGAACCATGATGACATGTTGTAAATAATGGAACCTTGAGGTGCATTCTCTGACAGAAAATCCCCAAAGTGAATGCCTCACTTGCAGCCGCACACACCTGGAACTCCACCTCTGATTGGCTATTAGTACAGGAGGCGTTGTTCTGGTTTCTTTTGTGGCCTTATGGATGATCTGGTATCAAACTCAGCTTTAGGTTAGTCAGAGTTAATTTCTTAGTGAACAAGCGGAGTGATTACTTTTTTACATGTGACCAGGTTGGTTTGGGTAGCTGTTTTCTCTCAGTAAAGTAAACCAGCTTTTAAAAGCTGCTGTTGTATTAACCCAGGATTTATCCATCTTTATTACATGTTCTGAGGCTCTAAAATATTACATTTTGCCACCAAAAAAAGAATATCCAAGAAATCTGTGAGGGAGCAAATACTTAATAGTACAAAAACAAATCCGCTTACAGATGATGTTATGACACTGATTACATTGTAATAATTGTCACTTTTAAGTCAGTGAACAACCTGAAACAGCAAATGAACAGTGTTTGTATCAAGGTTGTGTGGATGAATAAGACTTATTGTGATAAACTGATATTGATTGTGATGCAGCTGGAACACGGTATCTCCATAATAACAGGTTTTGTTTGGGCTTTCTAGTAGAGAAGGGCTAGTACCCTCCATCAGTATGAACCACTGTGGAAGTTATGGACACCAGTGGGGGAGTATGGGTCTGCCTACTGTATTCAGACTGACAAAATCTGAAAGATGCTTCATTGTTAAAGTGTCTCTAAAATACTACAATAAAAATATTAATTACATTGGTTTAGGTGTTGTGGTCAAGAGGAGTCTTCCATATGTTTTTACCATGTAGCATTTTCTTTTAAAATCAATGGATTATCCTCCTCAAAACCTGTAGATGTCAGACGACGGTCATGTGATCTGGAGGGTTTCCCATTTAAGGAGGAGCTACTCACCCACTCGCCGCTCTGACATCACTTTTTCCATGTCCCGAGCTCCGCAGCTGTACTTCCAAGCATCGCTAGTTTGCAGGTGTAGCGGATTTCCCAATCCTCACAATCACCCGATCCTACTGTCTCGTTAGATCTTGTAATCCCAGCCTTCTCGACAGATCAGTCCTCACGTTCAGGGATTACTATACCAAACCGCGTGCTACTGTCCTTCCCTCGCTCGTCCATCACCGCGCTTGGCTCTCAGCCGCACGCAACACTCCTATCGGTCTATCAGGCCGTGATCCTGACAGAATGTCAGAGGCTGCAAAAATAGACCCAGCGGAATTTGAGCGGCTTAGCTGGAAGCCCTGACCGAGACGCTTCTCCAGCTTTCCGCCTCCGTCACCACGGCAGCGTCAGTGCGCGCCGGGCAGCGAGGAACCCCGGATTAGATTACCGGAAAAGTGGAATGGAGTCGACGGCCGGCCCAACGGGTTGCTCGCCACGTTAGATATGATTTTTGAATGCCAGCCGTGTAAGTGTTCAACAGAGCGCTCTAAAGTGGCCTTATTGACTTCCCTTCTGTCTGGCCGAGCCCAGGAGTGGGCTTCTGCCCTTTATTACTCCAAGTCCACAGCCTGTAATCGATTTACAGTGTTGAGGAGCTGAAAAAGACCGTTGTTCCACCTAGTAGTGAGGTGGATTTGGAGTCCCAGCTCCTCCACCTACGTCAGGGAGATCAGTCCGTCTGCCATTTCGTTTCGGAATTCCGTACCCTGGCCGCCAAGCTGAATTGGGGGGATGCTGCCCTCCGATCCGTCTTTATGGAGGGATTAGCAGACAATATTAGAGATGAGATGATCGGCCATGAAGCTCCAAAGACCTTAGATGCTACTGTCGATCTAGCTCTCAAAATCGATCAGCATGTCCTGCTGCGTCCCCGACCGGAGTCGCGTCGGTTCAGGTCTTTTAGATCTCGCCGATCCTCTACCCCTCCTCCTCCCCTCGCTTCGGGAGGTTTTCCTGCTGATTTGGCCGGTTCCTCTACTGAGGAGCCAATGCAGATTGGAAGACTCTCTAAGGAAGAGCGCGATCGGTGTTGGCGTGAGGGGCTTTGCGCCTATTGCGGCTCACCTAAACATGAATGCTCCTCTCTGAATGCTCACTGCGCCGGGGAAACGAAGAGGCCAGGTAGACCTTGAGGGAGTTCTACCTGGTCCTAATCCTTCTGCTGCCCCTACCCGCTTCCAACTCCAAGTCACTTTCCACCTCAAACATCAGCAATTTCCATTGTTAGCTCTTCTTGACACCGGAGCGGCTGAAAACTTCATTGATCAGGACCTGGCCCATCGGCTTGGAGTCCCTCTCTCTCCTATTAACCACTTCATATCTGTCACCTCAGTGGATGGTCACCTCCTACAACCCTATCCAGTCCAACACCAGACCCAATCTGTACACATGTCCATAGGTAACCATCACAAGCAGATTCGGTTCCTGGTAGTTTCTGCTGGCTCCACCCCACTAATACTGGGCTACCCTTGGTTTTCCAGTCATGACCCCCATATTTCTTGGTCATCTTGCCGCATTTTAAACGGCGGTCCCAACTGCTGCCAGCACCGGTCCTTCCCTGAGACCATTGCACCCTCGAAGGGCTCACAGGAGTCAGTGGGTCTGAAGGAGATTCCTCCGGCCTACCGAGATCTCGCCGTTGTTTTTTGCAAGGAGCGAGCCTCCACTTTGGCCCCCCACTGACCCTATGATATGGCAATTGACTTCCTCCCTGGCGCTGTCCCTCCCCGTGGCCGCCTTTTTTCATTGTCTGCCCAAGAGACGAGAGCCATGGAGGAGTATGTGGCTGAGGCCCTTCAGAATGGTTCCATCAGGCCGTCTACTGCGGATTCTTTTTGTTAAAAAGAAAGATGGAGGGCTTCGCCCCTGCATAGCTTGCCGGGCCCTAAATAGGATGATGGTAAAAAAACGCTACTCTCTTCCACTCATCTCTACCGCCCTCAACTCTCTCTCACGCGCCATTGTTTTCTCTAAGCTGGACCTCCGTAGCGCCTACAACTTGGTGCGTATTAAGAAGGGGGACGAGTGGACGACAGCATTCGTCACCCCCACCAGACTCTACGTGTATTTGGTGATGCCGTTTGGCCTTTGCAACAGTCCTGCCGTCTTCCAGCACTTTGTCACCGATGTCCTCCGGGATATGTTGGGGCGCTGGGTGTTCGTTTACTTAGATGACATCTTGATATACTCCCGCTCCATGGAAGAGCATACCCACTATGTTAGATCAGTGCTGAGCAGACTCCTGGAGAACAAGTTGTTTTACAAGTTGGAGAAATGTACCTTTCACCAGCGTTCTGTTTCCTTCCTCGGGTACACCATATCCTCTGACAGGTTGGCCATGGACCCCCAGATAGTCCGGGCAGTCGCTGAGTGGCCTCTGCCATCCAGCCTGAGACAGTTACAGAGCTTCCTGGGGTTTGCTAATTTTTACCGGCAGTTTTTTCGGGGTTTCAGCTCTGTCGCAGCATACCTTACCTCCCTGACCAAACCGTCTAACCAGCCTCGGCCCTTTAGCCTGCCTCCCGAGGCTGTCCGATCCGTCCGACACCTTCTCCGCCTGTTCACCTCGGCTCCCATACTGTAGCACCCCGACCCTGAGAGGCCCTTCGTGGTAGAGGTAGATGCCTCTGATGTGGGTGCAGAGGCTGTTCTTTCCCAACGAGGTCCTGATGACAAATTACACCCCTGCTGTTATTTCTCACTGAACTTTTCCGAGACCCAACAGAGGTATGGCGTTGGCGACCGAGAGCTGCTAGCCATTAAGTGGGCCCTAGAGGAGTGGCGTCATTGGCTCTTGGGGGCCCGTGAACCGTTTCTTATATGGTCTGATCACCAGAACTGGATTCACCTTCGTTCAGCCAAGCAGGTCAACCCCAGACAGGCCCACTGGGCCTTGTTTTTTGAGCCTTACAATTTCCACCTCGCCTACCGCCCTGGCTCGAAGAACATTAAAGCAGATTCTCTTTCCAGGCAGTTCTCTCACACTTCACCCCAGGCTGATCCCGATCCCATTTTGCCTGCCCAACGCTTCCTGGCTCCCCTCCATTGGCCTTTGGAGGACTCTATCCAGGTAGCCCTGCGCGACAAACCCGCCCCTCCTGAGACACCTCCGGGCACCTCTATGTCCCCTCAGGATGCCGTCAGGAGGCTTTAATTTGGGGTCACTCCTCCCCCTTTTCAGGACACCCTGGTCCTGTAAGGATGTTGCAGATCCTTAAACGCGCACTCTGGTGGCCCTCCATGAACCGTGACGTCCACGAATTCGTCTCCGCCTGTGACGTCTGCGCCCCTGCTAAACCCTCTCCCTCCTCCCTTGCAGGGGAACTTCAACCCCTTCCCGTTCCGAGACGCCCCTGGTCTCACATCGGGTTGGACTTTGTCACCGGTCTCCCCCCGGTTGACGGTCTGAATACCATCCTCACCATTGTGGATCGGTTTTCTAAAGCTGTCCACTTGGTGGCCCTGCCCGGTCTACCCTCTGCCAAACGCACAGCCGAGCCCTTGATGGAACATGTTGTCTGCCTGCACGGCTTCCCCAAGAACGTTGTCTCTGACAGGGGTCCCCAGTTTTCTGCTAGGTTTTGGAGAGCCTTTTGTCGCCTCGTCGGGGCCTCGGTCAGTCTCTCCTCCGGCTACCACCCTCAGACCGATGGCCAGATCGAACGGTTTAACCAACAGCTAGGTCGATTCCTGCGATACTTTGTGGCTTACCAACCTTCGCGCTGGCCCAGGTATCTACTGTGGGCAGAGCTTTCCCACAACCTCCATGTCTCTTCCTCCACGGGGTCTGGCTTGGGTTAAAGCTAGGGCGGCTATTTCCCGAGCCAACTCTCAGTCCGCCAGGCAGCACCACCGCAGACACCGCCCAGGCCCCTCCTTCCAGCCTGGCAATCATGTTTGGCTCTCCACCAGACACCTTAAGCTCCACACTGAATCCAGTAAGCTCACTCCCAAGTTTGTAGGGCCCTACGAGGTGCTGACAAAGATCAACCCAGTCACTTATCGCTTGCGCCTCCCCTCTTCGCTGAGAGTTCATCCCGTTTTTATGTACATTTTTATACATTTATACAAACATTCCAATCAGTTTAAAAGTTTCCTATTTAAGGAATCCCAGCAGATTGCGTCAGTCATTGGCATGAGGTTGGGCCCCGTTGATGCAGACTTTCCAACCACAGCAATCCTTCAGCAATCCCTCATACTGAGCAAGCATCTACAGTTAGGCGGATTTTGGACTCTCGCCGTCGGGGCCGAGGAATCCAATACCTGGATGATTGGGCTGGCTATGGTCCTGAGGAACGCTCCTGGGTTCCATCCAGACATATTTTGGACCCATCTCTGATTGCAGACTTCAACCGTCGTCATTCTGGACCGTCAGGCGCCGGTCATTAAGGGGGGGCTCCTGTCAGATGGGGGTCATGTGATCTGGAGGATTTCCCATTTAAGGAGGAGCTACTCACCCGCTCGCCGCTCTGACATCACTTTTTCCATGTCCCGAGGTCCGTAGCTGTGCTTCCAAGCATCGCTAGTTTCCGGGTGTAGCAGATTTCCCAATCCTCACAATCACCCGATCCTACTGTCTCGTAATCCTGTAATCCCAGCCTTCTCGACAGATCAGTCCTCATGTTCAGGGATTACTATACCAAACCGTGTGCTACTGTCCTTCCCTCGCTCGTCCATCACCGTGCTTGGGTCTCAGCCGCACGCAACACTTCTATTGGTCTATCAGGCCGTGATCCTGACAGGAGAGGTATTTCTGTCATTTAGAATAATCTTAAAATGTAACCTTGCCTTCTTCTTTTTCTTTTGTCATAATATTGCACATTTGCATATCTCTTAAATAACATTTTTGTTTCTTACCAAAGTTATATTCCAATCTAAATATCTGTACACTGAAGCAAAGTGGAACCAAAATCATATTTCTTGTTTGTGTGCTCAAACTCTACCAATAAAGATTAGGAACATCTTTATTTATATATTTATTTTTATTATACAATAACATTTTAACTGATTTTGAAAAACAAGAATATGGTGCATAAGTTTGATTATATTGTGGATTTTCCTCAAATCCTGTCAAAAACTATAAATACCAAATATTTACATAAATCACCATTATTAATATTTGTTCAGAGGTCTCTTGCTGTCACAGCTTTTTAGAACTGTTCATACATATACTAAGACACTGTTGCTGCTTTGTTTCCACAACTAGTTCAGCTGTTGATTTCAGATCAAGCTGATAAATTAGTCTTTAAAAAGCAAACCAAAAATGTAAATGCAACTGAGTATAGTTTCTGGGACATTACCAAAAGTTAAAAAACCCACATTTGTTATTGTGTCAGAAAACTAGACAGGACATCTGATTATTGAAGGAAGGCAGCTGTGGGAGAGAGCAGGAGTGCTGAGTTTTAGTATCATTCATCACGCTAATTTTTTGTAATAACCTTGAAAGATTAGATTAGCTCGATTTGTGGTCTGTGACTGACTATTAATCTATGAATAACCAGATTTCTCTGTGTTTCATGTAAATAATATTTCCTGAAATGACCAAATCAGGAGAAGGAGGTGACTATTACCAAACCTAACGGGGAAACCACGATGAAAACCGTACGGATCTGGAATGAAACTGTGTCCAACCTAACTCTCATGGCCCTGGGCTCCTCTGCACCAGAGATCCTGCTCTCTGTTATCGAGGTACTTCTGCTGTAAACACGAGCAAAAACTGATACCTTTCAATGTGACAGTGCACATTAAAAAGAGTAAGAAAAGTTCTCTAGTTATTTAAGCTAATAGATGGACAAATTTATAAAAAAGAAGTGAAATTTGGTTAAATTAGACAGGATCCGAAATTTGTTGTTAAACATTAAAACCACCAAAACACAGTTTATATCCACACTACTCACAAGGTTTCAGAGAAGTTCACTGTATCCTGTTTCCCTTGTACAGGTGTGTGGACACAACTTCAATGCTGGGGAGCTCGGCCCAGGCACCATAGTCGGCAGTGCAGCCTTTAATATGCTTGTGATAATTGGTCTGTGTGTGTCAGTAATTCCAGACGGACAGTCTCGCAAGATCAAACACCTGCGAGTGTTTTTTATCACAGCTTTCTGGAGTATCTTTGCCTACATTTGGCTCTACCTCATCCTGGCTGTCATCTCCCCGGGGATTGTTGAGGTAGGTCTCCGTTACGCCCCCATCACACGATTGCTAATTTGCCTTTCATTTCATCAAAGGCAGAATAATACTACCAGGTCGCTTGACAAAATCAATACATAGATCATTTAATCACCAGATAAAGCAGGCTGCTATAGATTTACTTATTTATTGTTTAAAAACAACATTACATGATTGCAGCAGCTGCACATACCATCTATACCACACATGTGGCAAATCTACCGAATCCACTCAACTCCAATGCAAATACGGCAGTAGTGACCAAATAACGCTACTTAATCGCAAACTACGCTATCTATACATGTCACTCACGTCAGCTTTCTTAAAGTATGGGACTGAAAGTAAAACTGACTGGGTGACCTACTTTATGATTATTTTGGTTGGGATTATCTGACTGCTTTAGAGCACTCATAGTACAAGTGAAACGTCATTAGTTGTTCAGTTGATTCTTTAGTTTAAAGTAAAAACCAAGACAATTATGCTCATGACCTATTCAGAAGCAAAACACTTCATTCTAAGACATGACAGGACTTGATGTTGCACAAAATCCCCTTCGTTTCCTTATGCTTAGACCCTCGTAGCATACGTTTTTCAAACACTGCATAGTACATGGCAGAATAAGAAACAACAGTAGCTTCCTGTGTTTCCTGTTTTATGATCTAACAGTCATGTTGTCTGTGCCACCAGGTTTGGGAAGCTGTAGTAACACTCCTGTACTTTCCCGTCTGTGTGCTCCTGGCTTGGATCGCTGACCGTCGCCTGCTCTTTTACAAATACATGCATAAGAGATACCGTGCCAACAAGAGGCATGGGATCGTAGTGGAAATAGAGGGGGACCTTTCTCCGAAAGACATTGATGTTATCATGGATGGAAAGTTGTCAGATGGCCCCAGAAACCCTTCTAGCGTGACGGTGTCCGTACAGACAGGCAGTGAGTTGGACCAGAACAAAGATGAGGTAAGACATGTAGATCATGGAAGCATGGATGGTGTTACATCGCAGTAAATGCTAGCTTGACCCATTTATTCTGTTTGTTTTGACTAGAACCATGACAAAATAAAGACTGCATATTGGTATTTAAAATATGAGAATATGAGTTCTCAAAAGATTTTTCTCATAGTTTTCTAAGAAACCTGCGAAAACGTGTTTGCTCCCTTATTAATTTCTTTTGTTTTTATATTTTTGTCACACTTAAATATCGGACAAAGATAATATGAGTCAAAATGCAGTTTTTCAAATAATAATTTTATTTATTATGTGAAAAAAGCTCTCCAAACATAACTGGTCCTGTTTGAAAAACGAATTTCCTCCCATTTTTGGGGGAAACCACTGCTAAAAAGACCCATCTCTCATTTACCAAAACCCGCCTGATGATTCTCAAGACTTTTTTTGGGGGGGGGGGGTCATCTGTGGACTGATGAGGCAAAAGCTTAACTTTTTCCCGGGTGTACGTTCCATCACATCTGCTGTAAAACTAACTCAGCGTTTCACGTATATGTTCTACCAACAGTCAGACATGGTGGTGGTACTGTGATGGTCTGGGCCTGTTGTACCCCTTAAAGACGTGGACAAGTTTCTGTACTTGATGAAACTGTGAAATTGGCTCTGTGGCAGAAAATCCTGAAGGAGGGTTTCCGGCCAGTCGTTCCATCAAACATACTTGGGTTATGCACCAGACCAATAACTTAAAGCACTCTAGCTCAGTTCACCTCTAACTGCCTAAAATAAGAATTTTTTTGCATTGTACACATGGGGCCAGATTTTTCCCCCTCCTAATAAATTAAATCATCATTTGAAAACTACTTTTTGTTTTTACTATGATTATGTTTGTCTGATATCAAAGTTAGTTTGATGGTTTGAAACCTAAAAACATGCCAGAAAAGTACAAGAAAACCAAAAAACATTAAAAAAATCAATCAGGAGGCAATTCCTTTATCACAGCACTTCTTATTTAATTCTTAACACCCAGTGAACAAACTCATGTGGTTTGTAACATCATCTACAATTAATGCTTATAGTATAACTCTAAGTATAGTTCTTAGAGCTGTTCTACATGACATCAAGAAGCTCCTAGATCTCTGCTGTTAAAGCTTTTCATTTACATCCAGTTTCCTCTCCTAAACAGGTGGTCCGTATCTTGAAAGATCTGAAGGAGAAGCATCCAGATAAAGACCTGGACCAGCTGATCGAGATGGCCAACTACTCTGCCCTGGTTCACCAGAAGAAGAGTCGTGCCTTTTATCGTGTCCAAGCGACTCGGAGGATGATAGGTGCTGGAAACATTTTAAAGAAGCATGCAGCAGATCACAAACAACGCTCACAAGGACAGGATGTGGACAAAGCAACATGCTCACATATCTGCTTTGAAAGTGTCCAATACCAATGCACAGAGAACTGTGGCTCTGTGACCTTGTGGGTGGTCCTTGATGGAGGCATAGGCCAGAACACGTTCTATGTGGACTACTGTACAGAGAACGGGTCTGCCAATGCTGGATCAGACTATGAATTTAACAAGGGAACCCTGGTGTTTAAACCAGGGGAAACCCGGAAAGAGATCAAGGTAAAAAGACATCTTAGATGATGAAAAGTAATGTTTGTGTTTCCTGTTTCCCACTGAAACTTTTTTAATTGTTATTTTTAGGGTAACCCTAACCAGAATAAGAATCAGCTTCTTTCACCAAGTTTGCGCTTACAATCCAGGAAGATATTTTAAATCCAAATATATAGAAAGGGAAATAAAAAATAAAAAAAATTTCTGGAAATATGCATATATGCAAGAGGAAGACAAGGTTGCACTAGAGCATTATGCACGGTAATCAATCTGGGCTTTTTGACTGTTGGGTGTTCATCACAGAGACAACCTGGGGAAAGAAGCTGGTTTTTGCAGCTAGCGCTCTGTAGCACCGGCCTGAAGCTAAAAGTCTAAACAGCTTGTGTCCAGGATGTGTGGGGTCTGCAGAGGTGTTAGCTGCCCTTTTCCTGACCCTAGACCTCTACAAGTCCTGGGTGGAGGGAAAATCAGCCCTGATGATCATCTCTGCAGACTTGATTCTTTCTTGCAGTTTGGACCTGTCCTGTAAGAACAAGAGAAAACAAGTACCAGGCTTTCACCCATGGCGCCATCTTGGAGGAACTGGGTGTGATATAATTTAAAGGATCTTGTCCTGACCATGTGCTAAGATGAGAAAAATTAAACCTCAAATAAAGGTGACTCTAGACTTTTCTGTTTCTCAGAGAGTCTTTTAGCTGGGTAAGGTGGACTATGTAAACCTGAGGTGTGGTGTAATGTCTTCTCAAAGCCCATCATGCTTGTTAGGTCTGTGGCTAATTCTACTGTCAAACACTTTAAAGACTGAGTGAAACTGGATGGTGATCTGAGTATTCCTTATTACAGAAACATTTTTATTAGAAAAGCCATCATGTTACTGAGAGCTGGTTTCAGAACCAACGTGAAGAAGAGTATTTTTCCTGCTGAGACAGGGGTTAGCTAAGCCCAGACAGCTACAGCAGTGATGTGGTGAATGGAGATGAAGTAATTAGCTTGTTATTCACATCAAATGAAAAAAATGGCATAGCTGGTTATATAAAAAAGATCTTGTTTTCGTTCATCCGTTGCAAAATGTAGCTATTACTGGATTACTGGGTTCTTCAGGTACATGTCAATAAATTAGAATATTAACAAGCACCAATAAAATATTATTATTACAGAAATGTAAAGGTTACTAAAATGTGCCCATGTCCTTTTCAGTATATTTACTCAGGACTTTGTCAGGTTTCTTTTTGCATGAATTACTGCGTTCATGCAGTGTGACATAGAGATTTTAAACAGTTGGCTGGCCAATCAAGCACAGCGACACCATGGTCACTGAACCTTTAATCAATCAATCAATCTTTATTTATAAAGCGCTTTTCGTACAAAATTGCATCACAAAGTGCTTTACAGATTAAAAGTACCCCAGATAAAACCACATTCCCATCCCTCCCCCACAGAATTAAAAACACGATCACAGTTTTACCCCCTCCCCCCAACCCAACCCAACCCTCATGCACATACACTTAAAAGCAACAATAAAAAGGACATAGGGCCGAGTACAGATGAGCAGTGTGGGCTGGTACCAGAAAATCCAATCAGCATTTCTATAGAACTTATTAACAGAAGGAAGCACGAAGTGCTCTAATGCCTTGGTAGATGGCTGTGTTGACTGTGGACTTCACAAAACCCAGTGGACCAGAACCAGTAGATGACATGGCTCTTCAGAACATCACCAACTGTGGAAACTTCACACTGGACTTCAAGCAACATGGATTCTGGTCCTCTCTTTCTCTAGACTCTGGGACCTGGATTTCTAAAAGAAATACAGTCCAAAGTTTATATTAGTTTGTTACTCTGAAGAGTGAACTTTTCCTCCTTAGCCCAGGGAAGACACTTCTGATGTTGCCTCTGCTCATGAAGTACTGATTCCAGCTGTAGTCTATTTCTCCATACCCTTGAAGTACCAGGCTTCATAATCTAGGGTGACCATAGTTTGATTTCCAAAACGGAGGACACTTTGCCCAGTTCTGAAACCCTTTCAGGACTGGGGCAAGACTTTTGATTTTAACATATTTAAAGTGTGCATTCTCCATGTGGCTTGAATGAATAGTTAAACAAACTTCAGATAGGCTTTCACAAGTATAAAAATTACTTTAAAATCTCTGGAAATTAATTAATAATAGAAATAATTAATCTTCCAAATTATAAAATTAACCAGTAATAGTTAACTGTTTTAGTCATATTGGATAAACACTAAACAGAAATCTGAAATAATCTAAGAAATTAAGTATTATTGTCTTTTCAATGTAATACTAAAAGTAAAAACCAGCAGTCTCAAAAAGGCAATAACAAAGTGTATACTCCAGCCTTTAGTTTTCATCTTTATCCTCCTCAGTCAGTTTAGAAATAAACTCTGACTTTGCTCAGCATTATTCTATATTTGGTGTCTAAGTGACCTACAGGATCTGTCACACATAGACACACTTATGCCAGCTATGTTTGTCTATAAAGCTACATTTTCACTTTGACATCTTGTAAACAGGTGGTGCAGAGCAGCAGCCTGCTGTCTGTTCAGTCTATGAAAAGATCAGAACCAGACACTAGGCAGCAGGGGGGGGCGGGGTGCATCAGATGAGATGAGAGAGAGGCTGTGGTATTCCATGCATCACACCAGTGGGTTATTAATGCTTATGGTCCCCTAAAAAACGATGAAAACCAGGACATTTTCATCAGTCTATGAAATCCCCCCGGACATCATGTGAAAGTGGACATGTTCGAGGAAAAGATGACGGTTGGTCACCCTATCATAATCCTCTGTAGGCCTTAGGCTTTCTTAGGGTTTTTTGTATACCTTTTTTATACCTGATGAAGAGAGTCAGTGACGGCTGAACTGCTATCTGATCAGTCTTCCACATGGCTGTGTTGGACATAATATCTCATAATAAAAATCCTTTTTTATTACTATTCTGTAATATTCCACTTTTAAGAAAAACAGAATTTTTTGTTGTTGCTGTGAGTAAACAATGAAGATATGTCACTCTGTGTGTAACGAATCTTTAATAAGTGAACTCTGACTTAGGGGTTGCGCCTGTATCTGTGTTTGAAAGTTCATATATCTGTTGTTTTAAATAGCAGCAGGTCCTTTATTTGTTTTGTGTTCCCAATCAATTCTAAGCAGAACCTGAACCTCAGTCTGCCTGATCAAAAAGTTTGTGTTGAAACTGTCCCTGCACATCCAGGGGGAGGATAACTGGACTATGTTGCTTTTTTGGCAGGTGGGGATTTTGGATGATGACATCTTTGAAGAGGATGAACATTTCTTTGTGCGTCTTCAGAATCTGAGGTTAGAGGAGGGAGGAAATGAAGGGACAGGGTCTCCTCCCAAGGGCAGACTAGTGGAACCTCTGCTGGCCACGGTCACTATACTGGACGATGATCACGCTGGAATCTTTACCTTTGGGCAGCAGGTGCTGCGAGTGAGTGAGAGCACTGGCATGCTGACGGTGACGGTGCTGAGGAACTCGGGCTCCAGGGGCACAGTAGCGGTGCCATACCATACTGAGGATGGTAGTGCCAAGGCTGGAGTGGACTATGAGGAAGCCAGAGGGGAGGTGGAATTCACCAATGAACAGACAAGGTGAGACACATCTCTGAATATCATGTACATAAAGACTGCTGTCATGGTGAAAGGTTTTAGTAGTGATACAAACTGATTGTCGTATAGGTTTCCATGGGAAACTGAAGATCTTTTAAACTGCTCATAGTTTCTAAAGCCTTTATCAGCAAAAACCTAAAACTGTAGAGATTTATCATGACTCTTTACCTTCTATGATGAACTCTGACATGAAGTTCTGGACCAGATCTTAACTGGTCACCACATCTTGTTGTCCATCCTCTTTTTAAGATCTGACCACAGGTTCTCAACATGGCTCTGATCTTTGAGCCACTTTGTCACATTGGACCTATAAAATGGCGCTCTGCCCTGCTTAAAAATTCACAGATTCCCATCTGTTTGTTCTTGGATTGTTGGAAAAAACTTGTTTTCTAACCATCAAATTTCATTCATTTATCTATTCCTTCCTAGGCCTGCTAACACAAGAACACAAGGGTGTCAAACACTGTCACATGTATTTGCCAACCAGTCGGCTGATTAGATTCATAAGTTCTTTTACCAGGACTCTTTCACAGCTTCACCGATGCTGACAATGTGAATTTGGTAAATCAGCAAAATTAGCTGATTATTTTGTATCAGAGCAAAAATACAGTGAAATTATGTTTTGTTTTAAAATAATCTTTTTGAGTTAATGAAGGTATTTAAAAAAAATTCTTAAACATCCTCTAACTAAACAATAATCTAACAGTGGAGACTCTCACCAAACGCACTGAAGCTGAAAACATATCAGTGCCACAGAAAGTACCTTTGACTGTGCTGCCAGATGTTTTCTGATTAGTGGGCCTAGTTAGTATTGTTATTTATTATTATTATTATTATTAGTAGTAGTAGTAGTATTATTTCTCACTATGTCCCAACCTCTCAGTGCGTTTGACACAACCTTGAGGTAAATTCGGACTTTTGCTTTAAATTTAAGTACAAAGGCCTCCCCACAGACTAGGATTTTAGAAGTTATTCAACAGTTTTATAAAATATTTAGTTTCGTTTGGCTGTAAACACTGTCTTTGTCTTTTTAATATAATAAAATAGAGCCTGAGGACTGTTTGTAGTAGCCCCGCTTTAGTTTGTTTGGGTGTTCTGTTTAAAGTCTGAACTGGTTAGAGCTCCTAGGAAGGGGACATTAGAACTGCTCTGAAAGAAGACTGGGGCTATCAGCCTGCTCTCTAGGAGGTCCTATTAGGCCGAATTACCTGATGAGTTGACACCTAAGGATAATCCTGTCTCTGATTAGTTGGGGAAAACTTTAGTCACCATATGTAAACTGACAGATCCTTTTCACATTAAAGTTTTAGGGTGCATGAGCTGTGTTTGTACATGGATAAACTGTACACATAGTAAAGGACTGCTTTGTAACATAGTCCATCAACAGCTAGATTCTTTAAAGTGAAGGTATGACAGTATGAGATCATGTTAGGAACAGAAAACACCACGTTAAACTATTTTAGCCACTTTTATTCGCTGTGCTTGTGTTTCTGACACACACTGCTCTAGTATTTCTAGTATAGTATAGCTAAGTATTTAATTTGTCTTTCTAATAAAAAATATCTGTTTGTTCTTGATCATTTCCAGTCAGACTTTACAGATCCACATTGTAAATGTGGAGGAATATGAAAAGCAGGAAAACTTCTTCATTGTTCTTGAGGACCCCAAGTGGCTGAAGAGAGGAATCTCTGGTAAGTTTACAAGCAGTTTCCCTTTCATCTCTATAGAAGCTGTGATTTCTGACTGTGGCGATTAAGCAGTTTAATATCAGTGAACCAGACAGGTGAGTTTCCCTCTTTACACCAAAGGGGAAAACTTAACAGATCACTGCTCAGCTGTGCATGTGTGGAGCGTCTCCACACACATCAGAGTCACTCTGTCTTTGTTTCAGTGTTTCACTCGTGCTGCAGCTTTTATGAACGTAGTCTTGCTAAGTGGGACGCAACCTCAAGTCACTGACTCGATGCAATCTGCTGCGATTCCTTAAATAAGAAACTAACTCAAACTTAAACTAATTGGAATGTTTGTATGATTGTACTGAAATGACTTCTTGTTAAGTGCCTTGAGATGACATCTGTTGTGAATCGGTGCTATATAAATAAACTGAATTGAATTGAATTGAAGTGGCTGTTTCTGTGACCTCAGTGTGTCTATGGGATGCTGGTGGAACTGTGAGGGATCAAATAGTCATTTTATTAGTATTTAACAGCATTTTATTTTCAAAATAAAAGTAAAACTGACAGTGGGGACTGAGTACCCCAAACCACAAATTGTTCATGTCTACTGTATGTTGAGTCATTGTTTGTTTCTTTTCATAGCTCTGCTACTCAACCAGGGTAAGATTTGCTTGGGTTTGTCCAGACGTGGGTGTTGAAGGCAGCCTTTGCAGCTTTAAAACAATGCTACAATATTGTAAAAATGTGATCGTCACCTTAATAAATATGGCAGTTTGATTCTTAACAATGTAACATTTTAGAAAACATGGTTCTATTTGAAGATAAATCAAAGAAAAATGTGGTTCCTATGACTTCTCAGCCATTCCTCCTGTTTGTTAGACTTGTGTATTAGAGGTGAACATGGTGTACATTTTGGTCACACTTTGGTACGTTCCTCAGTTTTTAAGGTCATTGTACTCTTTTCTTACATTGGAAAATAGAAACAAAGGCAAATTATTTTCTTTCTTTTCTCCTCTTTCCTACGAGGGGAAAGAAGAGAGAGAGATGAGCAACCACCCTTCATGTGTCAGTTTTAGCACTGGAACTGTCTCAGTATGAGTGAAAACAGGGTTTCTGGGTCAGAGGTGCGTCTCAGAACCAGAAAATCTGCTCCAACAGTGGTGCTGTCCGCCACAGGTCACTCTTACACTGGCAGCCATCAGGTCTGGATGTTTGGAGGTTCTGAAGCCCTGGAGATTCTCAGATTAAAATTGAAAGCTCATATAGATACATTTTCTGGATTAAGGCTTTGACATACTTCTTCTTGTCAGTCTTCATAAGCAGATCAGACCGCTCCATCACAAACGTCTCTCTATTTATAGTATTTTTAGATCATTTGAACTAATAATCTAACCCAGTATTTAGTAAAAACAAGCTGAATTGTTATCTTTGTTCTGCCCCCTTTTGAATGGGGGTATTAATCCTTCTACATTCCTAGAGGGTAGAAACAGATTATGAAACTTTGGTCACACAGACTTTGTGATTGTGTGATCAGTAGAGCAAAGTGGAAGGTGAGAGTTTTTTGGGGTTTTTAAGGTTTTCTTTACCAGACCTGTTGTCCGGTGAGGACATTTTAAAGAGACCTCGAGAAAGGCAGTTGTTGTTGGTGAAAGGCCAGGTCTAAAGTGTTCATGTTCTCTACACAGTCCTCTACTACCTCTGAAAATCACAAGCAGAGTTTGTAATTAAAATGGTATGTGAGTAAAAACAGGGTCACTGTTACAATCCCACTGCCACTCTGACTTTAACCTAAAAATCCAGTCTACTTTAATGCTACAAAGGTGCCTCTTAATATTTTGCATGTGTGTGCAAGAATGTAAGGTTGTTTTTGCTTGTTATGTCCTTCGGGCTTCAGCATGAAGAAGTTTATTATGTGTTTATTTCATAAATGATATAGCAGACATTAATGAACCTTTGTACCCTCACAGGTAATCCGGCTCCTGAGGAGGAAGAGGCCAGGAGGATTTCTGAGATGGGCAAACCTATCTTAGGAGAGTACAGGAGACTGGAAGTCATCATAAAAGAAGCATGTGATTTTAAGGTGTGGGCCTCGTGGAAAAAGATTATTCTGCTTTAGAAGTAGACTGCCTGTTTAGCTTTTCTACAAAGTTATGCATGGTAATGTAACATATTTTAAGATGTTTTGGGTCAATAGTTATAAATTCATGCTAAACAAAAGACATATTACAGCTAAATGTTTCAGAGGGCAGCATATCTTGCTTCATTTACCATGTGATCCTCTCTATGTCCGTCAGACTCCCAATGGAGTCATAGACCAGGTACAGTTTCTACCAACATACTTTGTGTGAGCTGCTGGACTCTTGTGTAACTCTTCTGATCACCAAAATAAATCCATGCTTGCATCTAGAGTGCTTTGCAAAAGTATTGATTTTATGAGTGTAATTTATTCTTTATGGAAATGAAGCTGTTCTGTTTCTGGCCTCAGAGGTTTTTTTAGAGAACAAACAGCATGATGAAGACCAAGGAACACAGCAGACAGGTCAGGGAGAATGTTGTGGAGATGTTTAATGCAGGGTTAAACTTAACCTGCTGATCACCCTGAGAACATCATCCCCAATGGTGAAACATGATGGTGGCAGCATCATGCTGCTGGGCATGTTCTTCAAAATCATAGAGAGGAAGACCTTTCAGCAGACAGCGACCCTAAACACAACCAGAGCTGCAATAGAATGGTTTAGATCAAAGCATGCACATATTTTGGAAATAGCCCAAAGCCCAGACCCAAATCTAAATGAGAATCTTTGGCAATTATCCACCAACCGCGTTTATAGGTTCTCTCCATCCAACCTGACTCAGCTTGCTGCAAATGTTAGTCTGTAGATGTGTAAAGCTGGTGGAGACATATACCAACATTTTCAGCTATAGTTGTTCTACATATTCTTTCAGTGGGGCTAAATGTAAATGCGTCCCACACTTTTTAGATTCTTATTTGGTAAAGTTTGAAAACCATGCGTCAGTTTTCTTCTACTTCACAACACCGTACTACTTTGTGTTGGTTTATCAAATAAAATTCAACATGCTGGTAACTTGGCGAAATGTAGAACGTTTCAGTTATTACTTTTGCAAGGCACCTATATTCTGTTTCAGCTGTACTCCTGCATTGTATTTGCATAATACAGTGCCTCTGTGTGTGTACCAGTGTGTGCTGTGTCAACAAAAGAACATGAAATGGAACAGATTTATTCATGTTTGCTCTACTTTTTTGTTTACTATATAGCTACTAGCTTAACCTGATTAGGTCCAAAAAGGGTGAAATGTTAGTTATGATTACTAACCTGTTTCTTTTATTGCACCAGAACACCGTGGATCAACTCCTCAAGGACACAAATCTAGCAGGAGTGATCGGCACTCACTCATGGAAAGAGCAGTTTATCGAAGCAGTAACAGTCAGTGCAGGTCGGTATATGAAACAACCAAAAGTGGGGGGTTTGTAGGTAATGTTTACACTAAACAGACTTTTTACCAAATAATCATCATAAAGTGATTTAAATTCTATTTTCCTCATTAAATGTATCCTGTTTGTGTTCAGGAGTTGACATACTAGTCAATTAGAATCCTGACAAAAATTGGGAATATCATCTAATAAATTATGTTCATAACAACAACAACAACAACACAAATACAGTGGCAGTCAAACATACACACCCCTGTGAAAATACCAGGTTTTTCATCAAAATGTCTTCTACAAGTATTGTTACCTGTATTCTGTACCATACCAAAAAGTATGTTTGGAAAGAACACAACACGACACATTACTGAGAGGCAAGACAGTTTTATGTGTATAGCACACTTTCAACAACAAGGTAATCCAAGGTGCTTTACATGATTAGGGGATAAAGGAAAAACAGCAGTAAAGGATAAAATACACACAGAGCATATGACACGTAGAAACATTACTCAAAGGCAGCTCTAAACAGATATGTTTTAGTTGTGATTTAAAAGAACTCAGTGTTTCAGCAGCTTTGCAGTTTTTTGGAAGTTTGTTCCAGATTAGAGGAGCATAGAAACTGAAAGCTGCTTCTCTGTGTTTGGTTCTGATTCTAGGGATGTTGAGTAGACTGGTATTAGAGGACCTGAGTGATCTGGTGGGGGGGGTATAGTAACTGCAGATCTTCAATATATTTTGGTGCTAAGCCATTCAATGATTTATAAACTAGTAAAAGTATTTAGAAGTCTATTCTCTGAGCTACAGGGAGCCAGTGTGAGGACGTTAGAACTGGGATGATGTGCTCTACTGTGCTGGTTCTAGTGAGGAACACAAGCAGCAGCGTTCTGGATCAGCTGCAGCTGTCTGATTGACTTCTTAGGCAGACCTGTGAAGACGTTGTTGCAGTGATCAATCCGACTAAAGATAAGCGCATGGATGAGTTTTTCGAGGTCCTGTTGCGACATCAGTCCTTTGATTCTAGAGATGATCTTCAGGTGATAGACGACTGACCTTGTTATTGCTTTTATGTGACCCTGGAGGTTCAGGTCTGAGTCCATTACTACACCTAGATTTCAGGCCTGATCAGTAGTTTCTAGCTGTATTAACTGGAGCTGTGTGCTGACTCTTGATCGTTCCTCTTTAGATCCAAAGATAATTACTTCTGTTTTGTTTCTGTTCAGCTGGAGAAAGTTATGGCACATCCATCCATTGATTTGCTCGATACATTTACTTAGGGTTTGGATGGTTTCAAAGTCACCTGGTGACGTCGTAATGTAGAGCTGAGTATCATCTGCATAGTTATGTTAACTAATCTTGCATGTAGATAATCTAAGCATGTAGATATTAAATAAGAGGGGCCCCAGGATGGAGCCCTGGGGCACCCCACATGTGATTTCTGTTCGTTCTGATGAAAAGTTTCCTATTGAAACAAAAAAGTCCCTGTTCTTTAGGTAAGACTCAAACCAGCCAAGTCCTGTACCAGAGAGTCCGACCCAGCTCTCCAGTTGTTCCAATAATATATCATGATCAACAGTGTCAAATGCTGCACTGAGGTCCAACAGAACCAACACTGTGGTTCTTCTACAGTCTGTATTAAACTTTGACGAGGGCAGTCTCAGTGCTGTGGTGAGCACGGAAACCAGACTGAAAAACATCAAAGCGGTTGGTCATTGTTATGACGCTATTTAACTGCTGAATCAGCTTTTTCAATAATTTTACTGATGAATGGAAGATTAGAGATCGGCCTGTAGTTCTGCATTAACGTGTTGTCCAGGTTATTCTTTTTTAGCAGTGGTTTAATAACTGCTGTTTTTAATCCCTGGGGGAAGAGGCCTGACAGGAGAGTCCAGAACTAAATCTAACAAACAGTCTATGAAGTCACCTTAACAAGGATGTGGACAAGTGATGGCCTCACAATGTGAAAGATATTGAAAAGCTTTTGAAGACTGAGTAAATATTGGGGAGCCAAAATGTGGAACACTGAAACAAAAGGTGCTTCAACAAACTTTTAGTTTAAGGATGTGCTTACTAATGCAACTGGGTTATTACAAATAAATTTTGTCCTTCTCATAGATTGTTTTTTAGTTGACTTTTAGAGGATATTTGTGTGGGAAATGTTATGAAATAATTTATCCCTCCATCACACATTTGGTAGTAGCACAGATGTGGACTTTACCAATGAAAACAACATTGATTATCATTCTTTACACATTTATATGTAACAGCTTAATACATATTATGGATCATTAGACCTCAACTGATGACTCCTGTTTTATTGAGGGTTCTTTTTTATTGTGTTCTTGCCCCCAGCTTTTTAGATAGAGTAATGATTGTGATTTCTTCAAACAGGTGATGATGATGAGGAGGGACAGGAGCAAAGAATGCCCAACTGCTTCGACTATTTTATGCACATAATTTGCATTTTCTGGAAACTTTTATTTGCTTTTGTCCCACCCACTGAGTACTGGAACGGCTGGGCGTGCTTCCTTGTGTCCATCTCTGTCATCGGTCTCCTAACTGCTGTCATCGGAGACCTTGCTTCCCATTTTGGCTGCACTGTTGGTCTCAAAGACTCAGTCACTGCAGTGGTCTTTGTAGCACTGGGGACTTCACTTCCTGGTACATACATTCTCTTTCTGTTCAGCATTTTTGAAGTGAGGTTCTGTTGACGGGTTATAAGCTGTTTTTATCTTACCTGCAGCAAACTCTTGTGGCATGTTCATTTAGTAGAAGTTGTTCAACTGCAGGGGAGACTTCTACAATCGGAAAAAATCGCCAGTATCACATTGTTTTAGAGGTTTATGTAAATATTTTAATATGACTCTTTAAACCACTGTCATATTTGCATTGGCAGTTATTTACTTGAACTATTAGGATTAGTAAACAGAGATAGGAGGTCAAGCACCACAGGTTAGGTTTAGACTAGGGCTGTAAAACAAAAATTTAAATCTATTGAAATCTAATCTAAATCACCGGGTAGCTGTGAAGTAATACGAATAATCATGATTAATTAACAACCCTAAATATGACCGAAAAACTGATTTTCAGTGTTTTCTAAAGGACAAAACCAGATGCTTTTGCTCTTTTTTTTAAAGGAAATACAGAAGAGATCCATGAAACCTTTATTTTGAACTCCACAATCACATTTACGCATGGCCCTTTTAACCTATTTGTCTTTTAGCCAGTTGCTAAGGCAAACTATCTCGTTAACATTTTCTGAATGCAAAGCTGAATAATTCTTATTAAAACTAGACAACCCTAAGCATCCTCTTCAGTTTCGCTGTAACACAGACTGCTACTGGAGGTCCTTTCTGCCCACAGCCATCAGGATCTACAGCAGCACCTTGAAAAATTAAATAGCTACAACAACACTTATTCCCTCTAGGATGAATAAAGCATTTTTGAATGGAATTATTATATTCTTCTAAACAATAGAGGGATTATTTGCTTATCAACACAAGCGCAAGTGCTGTGGAACCAAACTTTACACAACTCCAGTTCCCACTGTTATTATTTGTGGTTTTTATCGCAGTTGTAGTGTTGGTTAGCTATGTTAGCTTGTCAGCCAAGGCTTACCTGATGTGAAGTTATCGCTGCAGATTGTTGCACTTTTTTATAATCTACTCATTCCAATCGCTTCTTCTGATCATTTATGACACCTGATCGCGTCTCTTTCTGCTGACTAAACTCGTAGTAGAACAAGGAGTGACGTAGATTGATAATCCCTTTATCTGGCCTGCGACAGAGAAGAGACGTTCACATGGAACCGTGGATGCTGTTTGGGTCTGCCATGCTGTTTACATGATGAGCACTGAATGCGTGCGCGCTGAATTGTAGGATAAACAGGACAGGCCATCCTGTACATGCGTTAAAAAAATGACCTGCTTTAATTCTACGAATTAATTGACCTGCATTAACGCGGTCATTTTGACAGCCCTAGTTTAGAATAATTCAATTCAATTCATTTCAGTTTATTTATATAGCGCCAATTCACAACAGATGTCATCTCAAGGCACTTAACAAGAAGTCATTTCAATACATTTATACAAACATTCCAATCAGTTAAAAAGTTTCCTATTTAAGGAATCCCAGCAGATTGCGTCAGTCATTGGCGTGAGGTTGGGCCCCGTTGATGCAGACTTTCCAACCACAGCAATCCTTCAGCAATCCCTCATACTGAGCAAGCATGTAGCGACGGTGGAGAGGAAAAACTCCCCTTTAACAGGAAGAAACCTCCAACAGAACCAGGCTCAGTAGGAGCGGCCATCTGCCACGACCGTCTGGGGGTTTGAGAAGACAGAGCAGAGACACAGAAGGAACAGAAGATCTGATATAAGAGAACTTTCTATGTTACAGAAAGTAAAAAGTTGATAACAGGACACAGTGGATGTTCAGTTACCGGGAGGATCATCCCAGTCGATGCCCCCCGTCCAACAGGGCATTGCAGCCAAGCAGGATACCAGACCAGGTATATCTTCTATGGAGAGAAAAACACTGAGAGAAAACAAAGGTAATAGTCGAAATAACAGAATGTACTGTAATACAACTGGAGAGCAGTAGGAGAAAAGGAAGTAGCAGAGTGAAGAAAATTGGTAAGTCTGTCCTCCAGCAGTCTAAGCCTATAGCAGCATAACTACAGAGATAGCTCAGGATGACCTAAGCCACTCTAACTATAAGCTTTATCAAAAAGGAAAGTTTTAAGCCTGGCCTTAAAAGTAAACAGAGTGTCTGCCTCACGGACTAAAGCTGGGAGCTGGTTCCACAGGAGAGGAGCCTGATAACTCAAAGATCTGCCTCCCATTCTACTTTTAGAAATCCTAGGAACTACAAGTAAACCTGCAGTCTGAGAGCGAAGGGCTCTGTTGGGAACATAAGGAACAATTAGATCTCTGATGTATGATGGAGCTTGATTATTAAGAGCTTTGTATGTAAGAAGAAGGATCTTAAATTCTATTCTGGATTGAACAGGGAGCCAATGAAGGGAAGCTAAAACAGGAGAAATGTGATCTCTCTTTTTAATATTCATCAGAACTCTTGCTGCCGCATTTTGGATCAACTGAAGGTTTTTAATGGCATTTTGTGGACTACCTGATAGTAAAGAATTACAGTAGTCCAGCCTTGAGGTAACAAATGCATGGACTAGTTTCTCAGCATCACTCCTGGAGGATGTTTCTAATTTTAGCAATATTCCGGAGGTGAAAGAAAGAAATCCTAGAAACCTGTTTAATATGGGATTTAAATGTCAAGTCTCGGTCAAAAATAACGCCGAGGTTCTTTACATTATTACTGGGGGCCAATTTAATGCCATCCAGATGAAGTGATTGACTAATCAGTTTCTGTTTAAGAACTTCTGGTCCAAAGACAGCAACTTCTGTTTTGTCAGAATTTAAAAGCAAAAAGTTTAGGGTCATCCATGTTTTTATGTCTTCCAGACATGTCTGTAATCTACCTAACTGACTGGGTTCATCAGGATTTATGGATAAATATAGTTGTGTATCATCTGCATAGCTGTGGAAATTTATCCCATGCTGTCTAATGATTCTACCAATTGGGAGCATATATATGGTGAACAGAATTGGTCCAAGCACAGAACCCTGTGGAACTCCACAAGTAACCCTTGAGAGTGAAGAAGATTTATCATTTAGATGAACAAACTGGAATCTATCAGACAAATATGATTTAAACCAGCCTAGTGCTGTTCCTTTGATCCCTGCAACATGTTCAAGCCTTTCTAGGAGAATATTATGATCGACTGTGTCAAAAGCAGCACTGAGATCTAACAAAACCAGAACAGACACCAGTCCATTTTCTGAGGCCATGACAATATCATTAGTAACCTTCACCAGTGCTGTTTCAGTGCTATGATGAGCTCTAAAACCTGACTGAAACTCTTCAAACAGCTCGTTACTGTTTAGATGCTCACAGACTTGATTAGCAACAATTTTCTCAAGGACTTTGGATAAGGAAGGAAGGTTAGATATAGGTCTGTAATTCACGAAGTCATCTTGATCAAGGGAAGGTTTCTTGAGTAAAGGTTTAATTACAGCTATTTTAAATTCCTGTGGTACGTATCCGTTTACTAAGGATAGATTCATCATATCCAAAATGGGGCCAGGAACCAAATGGAACACTTCTTTAAATAATTTGGTTGGAATTGGGTCCAACATACAAGTTGAAGGTTTAGATGAGGCTAATATTTTTGATAATTTCGAAAGCTCGACTAAATCAAAACAGCCTAAGCACGACTGAGGTTCTACAGTTCTTTCCGATACTGCCTCATTTACTGAGGAAGAAGTAATCATGTTTGGGAGGATGCCAATGATTTTATTTTTAATAGAATTAATTTTATTTATGAAGAATCCCATAAAATCATCACTGCTAAGAGCTGGGGGAATAGTTGGCTCAACAGAGCTTTGACTGTGTAAGTTTGGCAACTGTTCTAAAAAGAAACCTAGGATTGTTTTTATTCGCCTCTATTAATGATGAAAAATATGCTGTTCTAGCTTGTCAAAGGGTCTTTTTATACAGCAATAGACTGTTATTCCAGGTTAAATAGGAATCCTCTAGGTGTGTAGAGCGCCATTTTCTCTCCAACTTCCTAGTATTCTGCTTTAAAGTACGCAACTCTGCGTTGAACCAAGGAGTCAGCCTCCTATGGCTAGCCACTTTCTTTTTTAAGGGGGCTACACTATCTAATGCCAAACGCAATGAGGACGTAACGCTGTGAACCAGATCATCAATTTCTGAAGGGTTAGAGATAGAATTGCTGCCATCCACTGTGTTACTCTGAGACACTAAGGAAAGTAAGAATGGAACAGATTCTTTAAAAATTGTTACAGCATTGTCTGATAAAGCTCTACTATAATGAAGTTTTCTTTCAGATTTAAGATGGTCAGTCAAAGTAAATTCAAAAGTTATTAAGAAGTGGTCAGACAGGACCGGGTTATGTGGGTGGAATGTTATTTCCTCACACTCAATACCGTATTTCAGTACAAGGTCCAAAGTGTGTTTGCCCGAGTGGGTCGATCCCTGTACTTTTTGAGTAAAGCCAATTGAGTCTAAAATAGCATTAAAGGCTGCATTTAGGCTATCACTTTCAGTATCCACATGAATATTGAAGTCCCCCACTATAATAACCCTATCAGTATTTAATACTAAATCAGATAAAAAATGTGAGATCTGATCCAAGAATTGAGAGTAAGGGCCTGGTGGATGATACAAAACCACAAACAAAAATGGTCTTAATGTTTTGCAACTTGGATGAGGAAAATTAAGGGTTAGATGTTCAAAAGAACTGTAGCTGTCAATTGGTCTGGGACTAATTAGGAAATCAGAACGAAAAATGGTTGGAACTCCTCCTCCTCGCCCAGTATTTCTAGGAATGTGAAAATTTAAATGACTGGAAGGAGTTGACTCATTTATACTGACATAATCCTCCTGCTGCAACCAGGTTTCTGTGAGACAAAGCAAATCAATGTGATTATCACAAATCAAGTCATTTACTAACAAAGTATTTGAGGAGAGAGATCTTATGTTTAATAAACCACATTTAATAGATTTATTTTTCTGTTCAGTCAAAGTTGTATTTATTTTTATGAGATTTCCATAATTAGCTTTTGTTAGCTTAACTTTTAATCCATTTAATTTTGGCCGTGGGCAAGACACTGTCTCTATAGGGTAATGGGAGGGTAACAGTACAGAAGCAGCAGAGAGGTGGGTTAAACTACGACTCTGCTTCCTGGTCTGGACCCTGGGTTGTCAGTGTTTTGGAGGACTGATAAATTCGGCCATATTCCTAGAAAGAAGAGCTGCTTCATCCGAAGTGGGATGGATGCCGTCTCTCCGGATCAGACCAGGTTTTCCCCAAAATGTTCTCCGGTTATCAATGTAGCCCACATCGTTTGCAGGACACCACCCAGACAACCATTGATGGAATGATAGCATGCGGCTAAACATGTCGTCACTTGTCCGATCAGGCAGGGGACCAGAAAAGATTACAGAGTCGGACATTGTTTTGGCAAACTTACACACCGAAGCAACACTAATTTTAGTGACCTCCGATTGGCGTGTCATTACCGCCAGCGTGAATAACAATCTTACTGTATTTATGCTTATCTTTAGCCAGCAGTTTCAGGTAGGATTTGATGTCGCCCGTTCTGGCCCCTGGCAAACATTTGATTATGGTCAATGGTGTCTCTAATGCCATGTTTCTGACTATGGAGCTGCCAATTACCAGGGTCGGCTTCTCAGCGGGTGTGTCGCTGAGCGGGGAAAATCTATTAGAAACGCCGGCCGGTTGGTGGTGGCCCGTGGGCTGGGTCCTAGAACTATGCTTCCTACCAGCCTGAGGTCCCGGCTGCGCGGGCTCTACCGGAGGACAGCTAGGGGGTTCTATCCTTGTTGGCCCCGCGCTGGCTAATGGGCTTCGGCTATCTGCTGGTTTTTCAACAGCGCGGAGCCGTGCTTCTAATTCTGATACCCTCGCCTCCAAAGCTACAAAAATATTACATTTATTACAGTTACCATTATCACTAAAGGAGGCAGGGAAGTAACTAAACATCTGACAGAGAGAGCAAGAGAGAAGAGAAGAGTTAGAGACAGGAGAGAGAAGAGTAGCCATAGCCGCAATGAAGCTAAGCTAACTGAGCTAGCGAGACCTTACCACCCCAAGAAAAGCTGTTTGAAACACAAGGAGTTCCCAAAACGTAAAGTACACCACCACAAAACGTGTGTTTTAGTGTGCTTGTGTGTTAAAATAACTTAGAAAGGCCTCAGCACAGAGAAAATAAGATCAATTCAAGAGAGTCTGAACACCAAACAGTTTACAGGGAGCGCAACAGTGACAACAGGAAATGACGCAATACGGCTTACCCCCGTCGAATCATGAATAGTGACCAGCTAGTTGAAACCGAAAGACATAGACAGCTTTGTCTGATTCAGCATGAACAACAACTGATTTCATCTCTGTTTCAGTTGTGATATTGTGGTCATAATATTATTTGTGCAAGAAATTGTGTATTTCTGTTTGAGACCTCAAAATTTTGAGAATATCGGTATATATGGCAAATTTGAAACATTTGAGCTGGAGTACAGGCTGTGCACTTTTACCAAGATGTTTTCACAATATCACCAGGGACAACTTTTAATTTTTCAAAAAATAAAAATGGAAGTTCTTCAGCCTAATTTGTAATTTTCAACCGGAGCTGCTACCTCTGGGACTGAGCTGCTCGTAACACATAGATTGTGTAGTTATGACACAATGAGATTTTGGAGTTGGTGTTGTTTCAGGACAGGAGAAGTCTGCTTTCGAGGTGGCCTGTTTGCAACTTCTTCTAATTAAATTAAAAAATACTTTCTCTATCCCAAAGAGTAATTAAATGTTGTTGTAGCTCATGTCATCCAAGGTTGCTCAAAGAGTCGTTTCGGATGGCCATGCTGTGGGCAGGAAGGATCTCCTGTAGCAGTCAGTCTTCTTGCAATAAATCTGTTGAGGCCTCTGACTGAAGACACTGTTGTTGTATGACAGTTTCATGACTGTCCTAACATGCTAACAGCTCAATAACTGGGCAGCAGAGAGAATATTCCAAAGTAACATGTCCTGTATGACCAGGAAGAGCAAAGGAGATGAACAAAATTGTGGCAACTACAGAGGAATAGAGATAATGAATCATACAATGAAACTGTGGGAAAGAGGGGTGGAAGCTAGGCTTAGGTCAGAAGTGAGCATCTGGGAGCAGCAGTACAGGTTCCTGCTAAGAAAGAGTACTACAAATGCTAATTTTGCTTTGAGGATGCTGATGGAAAAGTACAGAGAAGGTCAGAGGGAGCTGCATTGTGTATTTGTAGATTTCGAGAAATCGTAGGACCAGGTTTTGAGAAGAGAAGAAGAGCTCTGAAATTGCATGAGGTGGTCTGGAGTGGCAGAGAAGTATGTTAGAGTGGTGTAGGAAATGCATGAGCTGTGAGACAGCAGTTAGATGTGCTGTAGGAGTGACAGAGGAGTTCAAGGTGGAAGTGAGACTCCATCAAGGATCGGCTCTAAGCCCCTTCTTTTTTGCTTTGGTGATGGACAGCCTGACAGATGAGGTTAGACAGGAGTCTCCATGGACTATGATGTTTCCAGATGACATTGTGATCTGTGGTGAGAGTAGGGTGCAGTTAGAGGAAAAGCTAGCGAGGTGGAGGTAGAGAGGTGGGGGTATGCACTGGAAAAGAGAGGAATGAAGATTTGTCGCAGCAAGACAGAATATATGTGTATAAATGAGACACTTGAGTGGAACGGTGAGGTTACAGGGAGTGGAAGTAAAGAAGGTAGACGACTGAAGTACTTAGGGTCAACAGTACAGAGCAATGGAGAGTGTGGAAAAGAGGTGAGGAAGTGTGTGCAAGCTGGTTGGAATGGGTGAAGAAAAGTGTCAGGTGTGAAACAAGGGTTTCAGCAAGAATGAAAGGAAAGGTGTAGAAGACGGTAATGAGAGCAGCAATGTTGTATGGTCTAGAGACTGTACCAATGAGGAAAAGCCAGGAAGCAGAACTGGAGGTTGCAGAACTCAGGATGGTACTTGGTGTGAGGACAGAGGATGCAGAGTATATGACTAAATGGAGACAGATGATTTGATGTGTCGACCCCTGAAGGGAAAAGCCAATAGTGTCAGGTCGCAGGGAGGAATGGAGCTGAGATCGGAGGTGTCTTTTGAGTTCCACACACAGGTTGGAGTTGGCTCTGGTCGCTGAGCAGCAGAGCAGGTGAATTCTGTGAGTGACTGGGTGGAGAAGCCACGGAGAGCTTATGGCAGGCTAGCAGCAGGCAACCAGGAAGCTTCCGCGATGATCTGGAAGCTGGAGCAAGAGTGGGCTGGATCGGGCTGGATCGGGCTTGGAAGGCTGCGAAGCTGGAGTTTCGGCAGTTTGGAGGATCGCTGGAATGGTTTGGCACCGATATGAAAAGTACGGATCAGGAGCTCTAGGGATGATGGGTCAATGGCTGAGCGATGTGAGGTGAGTGAAGGAGTCATTTAACTTGTAAGGAGACTGGAATCCACCCAATGGAAGGCAGGAAGCTCACCAGGCACAGCTGATCGGTGTTAGGCATGATGACTTCCTGACAGAAAGAGAAGAAGAAGAACATGGTCAGAAAGCCGAGCAGAGAGACGTTGGAGTCGGGGATATGATCCCTGCCTATTATGATGGATGAAAGAGATAATTTGAACTTCCTCGTTCTCTCTCTGCTCGTTGGTCCTGCACTGCATCTATGATGCCTCCTCTTAACTTCTCTGGGATTTGGGGTCAAGGGTATTATTAAAGTTTTTGATATGCTAAGCAACTGCTCCAGGTTGTAAAAAGAAAAACAATTTTGTTGACATGGTTCCACACCATCAACTGTCTGAAAAAGAATGTAAGAGAGAAATAATTGTCCAACGCCTCAACTGCCCCAACCCTCCCAGCTACTCTGACATGCTGCCACCAACAGGTGTGCCACTGTCCTAGGGAACATGTTGTGAGCTTCAGTCTGGATTTATGCTAAATAGAAGTACAACAAAAGTTAACTAATGCAGGTATAATAATTGCTTATAATATTTCAACAGAACCTCATTCAGAAATTCTGAAGTGTCCCTTTAAGTCTGTTCTTTTGTTCCACATGAAAAAAAACAGAATTAACTAATTTTAATTAATACTTTTTTATCTTTTCAGACACCTTTGCCAGCAAAGTGGCTGCCACTCAGGACCAGTATGCAGATGCATGTGTGGGAAATGTGACAGGAAGCAACGCAGTGAATGTGTTTTTGGGCATAGGTCTAGCCTGGTCCGTGGCAGCAGTGTACTGGGAGGTGAAAGGAAAGGTCTTCTATGTTGACCCTGGTTCCTTGGCCTTCTCGGTCACACTCTTCACTATTTTTGCGTTCTTTTGTATGGGAGTACTGATGCTCCGCAGAAGGCCTTCCATAGGAGGTGAACTTGGGGGTGCACGGATTCCCAAGGTTCTGACTTCACTGCTCTTCTTCGGACTCTGGTTCCTCTACATCCTCTTCTCCAGCCTGGAGGCCTATTGCCATATACAAGGATTCTGAGAGAGTCATGAGTGCACACTTACAGACACAGCACCAGGACATTCAGTTGGACAGTACTGTGACAATAACTACCAATAGGAATCCATCCCCCTCACCATTTGACTCCTGCTGCCATGGCTCAAAATGTATACACAGTGTGTATATGTCACATCCACTGTAGGACTACTCTAGTCAGTAGTGCTCTGTCAAAATACAAATTCATTTCTTTTAAATGTATTAAATTCTAGTTATCTAGATCAAAAGGTAGAGATAGACAAATCTTTCTGTTCAATTAAAGAAAGTTGATAGTTAATGTCCAGAATTTAAAGTTTGGAATGGTTTCTGTTGACACTTCCAAAGCCAGGGTCAATCTTAGGCTTAGGATTTTGTAGTTTAAGAAAATAATCACTGATGACTGTTTTTATTCACATGAGCAATGTAAGGGATAATAAATGTTTGCAGGTGCTTTGATGTGGAAGGAATTATAGAAACATAAATTCCCTTTTCTGTTTCTGTAATATACCAATGTCATCAACGGGCTTTTTTTTTAAAAATACTGTATGTTCAAACTATCTTTATGTTAAAGTCAATTTGCTTTCAGTAAATATGAACTTTAGCAACATTGATAGAATGATGTCAGCAAATCAGAGACCAGGGTTTCCTGTGCTCATTCTAGTGTAAAACAGCACAGCAGAGTTTGTTTTCAGCCTCTAGATTTGACAGATAAACTGTTGTTGGGTAAAACCTGTACTGATTTATACAACACAAAGCATTATGTGTCACCTTTAAAAATGCTCTGCAGCACTGATTTGATCTCTGACAAGAAACAATAGATATGATTGTAAATGTACTACATGGCTTTGTATTGAAATATAACATTTAGTCAAACTAAGAGGTTTCCAATAAGTACAATGGAGGAAACAAATAATTGATTCTCTGTGGACTTTCAGTTCAATCACTTAAAAAGAAATGATCAGTTTTTATGCTAGCTGGAATGGAGAAACAGATTATGAACCAAAAATCCAGTGTCTAAAATGAGAACTGATTTGCTTGTCATTGATTGAAATAAGTATTTGCTTCCAAAGTAAAACATGACTTAGAACCTTTGTTGGCAACCACAGTGAAAAGCCCTTATTCGGAGTTGGTCACCAGGTTTGTGCACATCTACGAAGTATTTGGATTTATTCTTTCTACAGAAACTCTGAATTCTTTCAGCTTTTGTGCTGCTGCCTGAAAACTCAGACCTTCAGCTCACTCCACAAGCCTCTTTCAGACCATCCCTTTAATCCGCCATCTTTAAACCCCTGGATAATTACTAGACATGTTCTCTTCTTTAGTCACTTCTATGTTGTGTTGGGGTCATTGTCATCTTCAGTGTTCTGGCTGGAGGAAAATGGTTGACATTAAAGATTTTGTCAAATGTGGCTCGCGCCATTAGTTCTACAGAGCAGTAAAGTCATCCTTAAATCTTTGCTGAAAAAAACAGCAAAAAGCATAATACTTCCTACTCTGTGCCTACTACAGTGAATATGATTTTCTTCACCTCAAGATTTTTAATTAAATTCGTGTTTTTCATAAAGCGCCGATTCACAACAGATGTCATCTCAAGGCACTTTACAAGAAAAGTAATTTCAGTACAATCATACAAACATTCCAATCAGTTTAAAGTTAAAGTTAGTTTCCTATTTAAGGAATCCCAGCAGATTGCATCGAGTCAGTGACTTGAGGTTGCGTCCCGTTGATGCAGACCTCCAACCACAGCAATCCCTCACGCTGAGCAAGCATCTGATTTTAAGAATAAAAGGACACTGGCTTTTAAGGATAATCCCCATCCCATAACACAAGATCTTGCAAGGAAATCCAGAACAATGGAGACGAGTCATTTTATATCCCTTTAATCTCTGAATTATTGCAGATTTCACTCTGTCACCACCCTTCATGCTGATGCTCTTATAGCCTATGCCTTTTCTTTGGAAAGGTGAGCTTTATACACATAATGCGTTGAGAACAAGAGCAACAAACTGATTGATTGACCCACTGAGGGATCACGTTGTGTAGGAGCCAGAATCCTTATTTCATTCAATGACATGGAACTTGTTTGGGGGCTTTGTTCTGGATTTTAGATAAACATTCTCTCCCTCCAATAAATTAATCTTCCATAAAAAATTTGAGACTTTTTATTTCTTTGTAATTGAGGAGATGAAATAATAATTCCCCCCACAGTACAAAGTATCTGCCAGTTTAACATGAATTAATTTCCCCTGAGTTCTCTGAATATTTAAAAATGTTGCAATTTAATGTCTGTCGAGCTTAATGTATTTAAGATGACAAAGACAAAATTGTATTAGAATTTGTTGTCATAATTATAACAATATGTTAAACGATGGTGTCACCACTGGATCCACAGCTTCCATACTAGTCCTTAACTTCTCATTGGATTTATTCGATGCTTGTGTGTTTGAAAAAAAAGTGTAAAAACTGTGTTAAGCGCTCTAAAATCATTAACAATTCATTCATCTGTCCATTTTCTATATTCACCTGTCTTCACCAGTCAATAAGGTAACACAGAAACACACAACCTTGCATACTCACACACCTAAGGTCATTTTAGTAAGGCCTAACATGAACGTTTTGGGACTGCGAGAGGAACAGGGTGAGAATCAGACACCCACAGGAAGAACATGCATGCTGCACACATAAAGCTATGGATCTTTGAATTTGAATGCAGGATATTCTTGTAATGATGTAGCAGTGCTTTCAACTGCTCCACTGTCAAGCAAACAATCTGTGCTTTGGATAAGCGTTAGGGAATATTTCTGTGTGATTAGGATTTAAATAATTAGTTACATTTTCAGGAAGTGCATCTAGGACAGTAGGTCATGTAGAGAAAACAAAAGCCTTCTGTGTGTAATGTTTTGATAAGCAATCTATAAAACTGCTGGGGCAGACATCAGTAAGCAGCAGATATCAGCAGTATGTCTGGACCTTGTGAGACTGCTGCCCAGTTCACTATCAAGTCATCAGAGGCGGCAGGCTCCAGTCCTGCAGGAAGAAGACACTTGGACAGAAGGGAATGCACAGACTGTCGCTCTAATCAGAACTGGTGCTGACTAACTTTCCAGAAGTGGACATCGAAACTGAGCTCATGCTGTTAGAAGATTAAACATTGATTGCTAAAAACTATTTAAGGGTTTGCAGAAGAAGGGCTGGGTAGGAATGTTTGGTCAACATGCTGTATTAGATACTAAAAATGCCGGAAGGACTCTGTTTCATCTTTGTTTAGAAGGAAGCTATTTTTTAGCCAGTTTAGTTTGGTGCCCAACGTGGCAACAGCAAGCAGAGCAGACTGGCAGGGACGAGTTCAAGGGACATCGAGCGTCCTGAGAATGGTTTTCTTCAGCCTCTAACCTAGAGTAGCTGATTTCTGAAGGAAGGGCCTTGAGAACGTCCTTGATGCAGCCTTCTGTAACAGAGACATTTTGGTTGACATTCTCAGGGTGGTTGCTGTGGGTTCAATTCAATACAGTTTATTTATATTCACAACACCAGTCACCTCAAGGCACTTGACAAGAAAAGTAATTTCAATTAAATTGAACACACATTCCAATGAATCTTTCAGTTCATTATTCTTATCTTGCAGCATTCTCTCCTCCTTAACGAACATGTAGCGACAGTAGACAGTCACCTGCTTTGTGTCGTTGACTTCACAGCAATTCTTCATACTGAGCAAACATGTAGCAACAGTGGAGAGGAAAACTTCCCTTTAACAGAAAGAAACCTCCAGCAGAACCAGAACCAGAACCAGGCTCAGTAGGAGCGGCCATCTGCCACGACCGACTGGTGGTTCAAGAAGACAGAGCAGAGATACAGAAAGAACAAAAGAACTAATGTAAGAGTACTTTCTACATTAAAGTAAGTAAGTTGATAACAGGACAAGAAGAACGTTCAGTTACTGGGAGCATCATCTCAGTCCCCGTCCCAACAAGGAATCACTGCTGAACAGGGTGCCATACCAGGTGTAGCTTCTATGGAGAGAAAAACAGTTAACCTGTTAACATGCCTGCAGTTTTCGACCAAAGTTTTTTAAGAACCCATACCCAAATTAAAATTGTTCTTGAAATATTTTGAGTAGAGAAATGGCTGTGGTCTCTGGAAAGAAAACACTCTGAAGTTTACTCTAAAATAGCGAGAAAATATCAAAGTGCTACTATTGCCAAATAATATGATATTGAATACACCGGAAATCAAGAAATATTTGATGTCCGCCAATTGATTTAAAAAGAATGACATGCCCTAAAAGTGGCTTTAGAATGGAGTGGGGACCTGAAACACAGTCTGGGTCTAAAGCCTATAAGCTATTACCTTAATCCACAACAAATTTGACAGTAATAAATCAAAAAATATGTATTTTGCACATATTTTTGTAACTAAAGGTCAAGGACTTGGTTTCATTTCTGTTTAAGAAGAAGTCATATTTTAGCCATAATAATACTATATAATAATAGTTCAGATCTTCTTCATTAAGACAACTGGATTTTTTCTGGCAATCCTCCAACCAAAACACGTATTCTGGTTTTTTTCTCATTGTACTACTTTCTAACATTTAACATGCCCACAGGGACCTTTGGAGTCCCCGATGCATCTGCTGTGTTTTTAGCAGTTTCTTAGACTATTACATGTTGTGATTTCTGAGTGACCTTGAAAGTTACAACTCCAGTAGAAAAGACAGCAAAGATCTCAGAACTCAGAAAGTAGCAAACTGTCAGTAAAAACAAACTGAACCCCAGGGCAGCAGGCAAAAGTGGGAAAAGAGTGGGAGGAGTATTCCTCTGTAATAAAGGGAAAACCTGTCATCAGTTTGTGACATTAACTACTTACAAATGATACGAGGGGGGGTGAGGAGGGGACCGGCAAGATGGCGGTCTGGTCAGACGTGTTCTTCTGAGCTATTTCACCATTTCACCATTTCAGAGTGCCTAACTTTTAAATGGACTTTTGAGACTCACCTATTCATCGCTTGAGAAGTGAGAAACATTTCTTGTGTCCTTTACTTTAACGGTAGGCTCGCTCAAACTATTTACTTAATGAAAAAAACTTTTCACGGAGCATAACGTTACACTGCTTGCTAACTCAACTAGCAACACATGCTAGATGGCTAATAAACGTGACGTAAGAAATCAGAAAAAAGGAACATTAATAATAGACAGTACTCCAGACCTTGCTTATGCTGGATTGTGCACTCCTTTACCAGCCTCCCCTCTCCAAACCCCTAACCCCAAAAATCTCTGCTCAGAAATGGAAGAAGAGCCGGTCTCCAACTCGGATATACTAAAAGCCATAAACAGTATGAATGACCGCTTCTCTAACTTTGAAAAAATTGTGTTAAAAAATACTGCAGAGATAGAGACGGTGAAGGAAAACATTAAAAGCCTGGAAATGCAGTGCAAAGAAACAGGTGACTGTTGTCACTCGAAAACCAACTATCCACCATGCAGGAGAAGCAAGATGAAGCAGAAAGGTACAGCAGGAGGTGGAATCTTCGTCTACTGAATCTGTCTGAGAAACTAAACGAGGATGTAAGAAAGGAAGTGCTGGAAATCAACCAGATTATCCCAGAGAGAAGCAAGCTTGGATTTATGGTGGATACAGCGCAAAGAACCACATGATAATCAAAGCACTCAACACATCTTTATTCAGTTCACAATGTGCACCTTCAGATTCAAGGTTTGGAGAGCATCTCACGGCAGATGTGATTAAAGAAAAAAAGCTTCGCATGGCGGAAGATCTCACCTTTCAGGAAAAGCAAAGCAGAAACGAACTTTGGCCTCTTGTCAAGCAAGCACGCACTGAAGGAATAAAGACTAAATGGCAGGGTCCTGTTGCTATTATTGATGGTATGAGATTCACTGTGTAAGTTTGGATATTGTTAATTTAGATGTTCCACTGACTATTAAGATGTAGACCATGTATTTATTTGTTCCTTTTTTATACACTTATGTAAACAGGGCTTCATATTCACTTTCTTTTCTTCAAGGTACTCAACACTCAGTGTTGAATACTCGTTCAGCACTTATACATAAAGTATATTTCTCTGACACTCTCAGCTCAGAGCTTTCTTATTTCATAGTTTTAAATGCACAACCTTTCTTTCTGAACGACTCTGTTGTTGACATCTGCCGTTTTTTAAATCCTGGCAAAAAAGAAGTTACTTGGAGCAATGCTAACAGATTGTCAGGGATGTGTGTGAAGTATGGACCCAAACTCAGACGCTGAGGAAGTGCAGGATGTTTCTTAAAGATGGAGGTGATGGTGATGATGATGATGAAGAGGACGATGGCAGGAACGGAGAGACTGGACATCGGCCAGGAACGAGACAGCAGGGTAGGCACACCAGACATCAATAGTAATGATCCGGCGCTGAGTGGAGAGAAGTGATGGGTTTTAAAGGCAGGAGATGAGTAGGTTCAGGTGTGAATGATTTGGGAGACACAGGTGAGGACAATGAGGAGGAGTGAATAGGGCAGCGTGACAGGACCCCCCTTTTAAAGGCGAATTCCAGCCGCCGTGGAGAGAGGAGCAAGAAAGAAAAAAAAAAAAAAAAAAAAAGAAGCACCCTTCCCAGGGTGGGTGGAGGGGGCCCACGGAAGGAGGGCTCCGAGTCTTTCTGGGTACACCCCTGGAAGTCTGGCAGACGACCAGGTGGGCGGCCCCTGAGGACCTGGAGGTCGGGCGGACGGCCCCGGTGGCGTCCCCTGGCTGGACGGCGGACAGCCCAGATGGTGTCCTCTGGTTGGACGGCGGTCCGGAGGACGACCCGGATGGCGTTCCCTGGTTGGACGGCAGTCCGGAGGACGACCTGGTGATCCTCCCATGAGGACCTGGAGATCGGGCGGACAGCCCTTAGGTCTTTGGTTTAGGCAGCAGCTGAGGAGCTTGGCTGGTCGGCGGCGAAGAAGATGCCGGGCTGGTAGAGGTCGGCGGAGAAGATGAGAGTCTGGAGGCTCGGACGCCGGCTGAGACGAAGAGTCTGGAGGCTCGGACGCCGGCTGAGACGAAGAGTCTGGAGGCTCGGACGCCGGCTGAGACGAAGAGTCTGGAGGCTCGGACGCCGGCTGAGAAGAAGAGTCTGGAGGCTCGGACGCCGGCTGAGAAGAAGAATCTGGAGGCTCGGACGCCGGCTGAGAAGATGAGTCTGGAGGCTCGGACGCCGGCTGAGAAGATGAGTCTGGAGGCTCGGACGCCGGCTGAGAAGATGAGTCTGGAGGCTCGGACGCCGGCTGAGAAGATGAGTCTGGAGGCATGGGTGATGGGGACGGGTCCTCCTTGACCCTCCCTGGGAGCTCCAGTGACCCATTGGGAAATGTCGGTCGCTGGAGAGCTGCCGCTGTGACTGCTAAGAATACAGCAGCCACAATAACGGCAGGTTCTGGGACTGGAGCTGGAACGGGCTCACGGACTGGAGCTGGAACGGGCTCACGGACTGGAACTCTGCCTTCCTCCTCAGAAGCGGCCTCACCTCGGCGTTGTTGCCGTCTCCGGCGAGGCGCTGGATCTCCCCTGGAGCAGAGGTAGGCCGTCTTGTCCCCATGAAAAAACTCAAACAGCTCCTCTTCCCTGATGCGAGGACCCCCCGAAGAGCCAGCTGGAGGAGGGACAAAGATGGCGGGGGAGAGAACAGGCGGTGCGTGCAGCGCGGAGATGCAGCCGACGTTGGTGGTCCGTGTGGGAGCGCCGCTCTTCTCCCCGCTCTCAGAAACTCTGGTTCGCCGGGACCGCCGCCTGCGGTCAGATGGTGGAGGCGGAGAGGGCGGACCGGTGATCTGGTCCAACGCCCCCTGGTGAATCCTCTCCGCCTCGCGTCGCAGATCGGCGAGATCCCGGGCATAGAAGACACTCCGGAAGTGAGGGAGCACTCCGAGGATCTCCTCAGCTCCGGAGATGCGCACAGGAAGGTGAGGAGAGGCCGCGAGCTTCACCAGGTTGGCCCTGATGTCCTGGCGGAGGGAGGCAATCTCTCTAGTGAGTGCTGGGTCCATTTTAAGGCCGGATCATTCTGTCAGGGATGTGTGTGAAGTATGGACCCAAACGCAGACGCTAAGGAAGTGCAGGATGTTTATTAAAGGTGGAGGTGGTGATGATGATGATGATGATGATGATGATGATGATGAAGAGGAAGATGAAGAGGACGACGGCAGGAACAGAGAGACTGGACATCGGGCAGGAACGAGACAGCAGGGAAAGCACACGAGACATCAATAGTAATGATCTGGCGCTGAGTGGAGAGAAGTGATGGGTTTTAACGGCAGGAGGTGAGTAGGATCAGGTGTGAATGATTTGGGAGACACAGGTGAGGACAATGAGGAGGAGTGAATAGGGCAGCGTGACACAGATCTTTGCAATCAAGGATTAATTTATAGTTTGTATCTCCTTCTTGTACCCATTTTGTTTTAGAGGCCTCACATGAATATGCCCCCTTATCAGATCATAATTTAATAACTATTAATCTAATTGGAACTCAACAAAAAAACAATAATGCGGGGTTACTGGAAATTAAATACTAATCTGCTCAAAGATGATATATTCTGCAATTTAGTCAATTTAACTGCAAACAGATGTTTGATAACAGTGATTTTAGTCACATCCAAAAGTGGGAATATTTTAAATTCAAAATTATGGAATTAGCAATAAATCGGGCCAAAGATATCAAGCAAAATAATTTGGTTAAAGAAATCATGAATGAACTTCAGTACTTACTACAGAAAATGTTCCTACTAGAGGAAGAACAAATTAAAAGGAAAAAAAATAAGAGAAATTAATGATAACATAACTAAGAATCCTTCAGACATCTCAAAGTATGTTTGCTCCTTTTATAGTAATATTTACAAATCTAATTTTAAAGTTGATGATTGTGAGAAATGTTTTAGTTTAATTCAATCATTCACTTCCTCTATCTCTGAGCAATTTAAAAAAGACTGTGAGGAATACAATACAAAACAGGAAATCTTAGACCCTTTCAAATCTATGACTAAAGGGAAGTCGCCTGGTATAGATGGGATTCCTGTTGAATTTTAGCTTTACTTTTGGAACATAATTCCAAAACCCTTTAATAGAATTATTTCGTGAAAGTTTGAATAAAAAAGAAATATCAACAACTATGAAACAGGGCTTAATAACCCTAATCCCCAAACCAGAAAAAGACCACTTATTGAAAACCGGAGACCCATTACACTCTTAAAGTGTGATTATAAGGTTTTCTCTTTAATTTTTGCCAAACGCTTAAAAAGAAGTCTTAAGGAGATTATGGGTGAAACTCAAACTGGGTTTATGGCCAACCGTCACATGAGCTCTAACATAAGACTTGTTCTTGACCTTTTAGATTATTCTAACTATATTGAATCCAAAGCCCTTGTAGTTTTTCTTGATTTCTATAAAGCATTCGATACCGTGGAACACAAATTCTTGTACAAAGCACTTCAACTTTTTGGTTTTGGTCCAAATTTTGTTTCAACAGTTGACATTTTTTATAAGAATATTAACAGCAATGTTTTGTTATACTCACATACACAAAGATTCCCTGTTATGAGATCTGTTCGTCAAGGTTCTCCCATCTCACCTTTTTTTATTTTTAATTGTTGTTGAATTACTGTCATTGGATATTCTCCATGATCCTGTTCTTAAAGGTTTATCTATTTTTGGTAAAGAGATCAAAATAACTCAATTGGCGGATGATACTGGTTTATTTTTAAAGGATAAACATGCAATATTTCTTGTAGATGTATTTTCAGCACCTTCTGGCCTAAAATTAAATAAATCCAAGTGTGAAATTCTGTTTATTTTAAACTAAGGACAAAAGCTTGCATTACATACCTGTTAAAAGCTGTGTAAAATACCTTGGAATTCATGTTTGTAAGGACCCGATGGAGCGACAGCTTCTCAACTTCTCCTCAAAAATACACAAAACCAAATCCGTCTTAACCATGTGGCTACAAAGAGACCGTTCCATCATAGGAAGAATTTTATTAACCAAAGCCGAAGGAGTTTCACGTTTTGTCTATCCTGCTCTCTGACCCTCACTGTCCTGGACTCAACCTGTAAAGACATAAACAACATTTTCATCAACTTTGTATGAAAGAACAAACACCATTACCAGAGGAAGGAAATCTTGTCTGGATCCAGGGAGGAAGGTAGCCTCGAACTATTGGACTTTAAGGACATAAATTTTACATTTAAAACTGAAATGGGTGAAAGAGTGTTTTAGAGCTCCTGACTCAATATGGCATTTTGTCCCTCACAACATATTTAAAGAAGTAGGAGGTCTTCATTTGTTGTTAACATGTAATTATAATGTAGCCAAACTTCCCCTCAATCTATCAAAATTCTATAAACAAGCTTTATTAGCATGGAAACTAAGTTACTTCCATAATTTTTCTCCACACAAAACAATAATTTGGATTAATGAATATATTACTAACGGAAACAAGTCTATCTATTGTCAAAACTGGGTGGAAAAAAAACATAATATTTTTAAAGGATCTTTTCACCAATGAAGGTTACATGATGTCATATGAGATGTTTCTATGAAAAAAAAGGAATATAGATTTATAGTTAGTTCTATCCCCAATGGTTTGAAAGAGTTACTGAAAGGCTGCAGTAATTTACAAGAAGTTATTAAACCCCAACTGACACTTTATTTATTTTATTTATCTAATTTATTAGTTACAAATGTGCTAATAAACATATTAGAAAATGTCTTTATAGCAAAAGTAAGATAACTCCACATGGAAAGACTTATTGGAACTCCCTCTTTAGTAATATCAACTGGAGAAAATCATGGCTTCTCCCATTTACATTTTTAATCCCTAACAAAATTAGAGAATTACATCTCTAGCTTTTACATAACATCTACCCTACTAATGCATATATGTCCAAGTTTTCTGACATTGATGACAGATGTACCTTTTGTAAAAAAAAAAAAAGATAGAGAAAATATCATTTATCTATTTTATAAGTGCCCATCTTGTATCTGTTTTTTGGAAAGAATTGGATAATTTTATTTTAGCCAAAACTACAGTTAAGTATTACTTTGATGAGAAAATTATTATTTTTGGTTCCTCCTCTCACAATGATAAATTTAACATAATTAATCTCTTCATATTACTAGGTAAATTCCATATTCATAAAGCCAAAATGTCCAAAGCAAATCCATCATTCCCATTATTTTTAATTGATTTAAAAATATATTTTTTTAGGCCCTTATATGTTGAATCCAATAAAAAATTTATATCTGCTATTGAATTTTATTCAAATTATATTCAGTGAATGTGTCTGGCTTTACACTTATTCTTTATCTTTAACCTTAAATTTTGATGGTCTCTTTTATTAATTTTATTAAATAGATCCATTTATCTATTTAATTCAGTTAATTATTTTATCATCTCCATATTTCTCATATCATTTACTTACCATATACTATTTATTTCTAGGTTTTGATAATGTCTGTTTTTATATGTTTTTTATGTGCCTTTGTCATGTCTTGGAAGACAAAAACTGCCAGGGATCACCTGACTCAAATCTGCCAATTCACCAACTTTCTTTTGTAATAAAGATATATTAAGTCACCCAAAAATATGTTTATGGCAGTTAGGTCAGAGAAGGGGCCCGCTACTCTTGCCAGTGAATTTGAAGAGACCATCTGAGATATGACCCGGCTGACGGGTGGCACTAGCAGGTGGGAGTGGCAGGGAGGCTCGCAAGATGGCGACCGAGGCAGACGCGAGTTCTTGCTGCTGAACAATGTTTTAATTTCCGTCCCCTAGATTATCTTTTGAACTCTAATATAATGCACAACCTGTTCATTAGCTTTTTCAAAACAATCTCTTAACTTTAAAACTCAGACCATTGTCCCAGTTTTAACTTTACTGCTCCTCTCTGCTGTTTAAAACAAGCAAATTTAGCTACGACATCATTAGTGTCATCGGTGCGGTGTGTAGATTGCCAACTTCCAGCGTCATGAAGCCAAATGATCAAGGAACTAAAGCAAAGAAAAAGACCCTCCTGCCCACAAAGAAGGTGTTTTTTGGAGTTCCGCTTACTGCTCAGAGAAAGTCGTCTGGCTCTCTAGCTTCAGCCACTTCTGCTAGCAGCCATGCTGGTGCTGAGCATGACTATGCTGTCTCTGCTTCCAACACTTGTCAAGATGCTGCTCTTACACCCCTGCCACCATCCACCCCTGACACACCAGCCAAACCTAAAGAAAATGAAAAACAAAAAGCCGACATGTCTTTGCCTTTTTGGCAGTAACACACTGCAGCTGCCATTGCGATCCATCAGTCTTGGATACAAACAGGAAAAGGTTCGGATGGTGTTGGAGTTGAAGGAATTTACCGACCAGCTTGTGAGAGCAGCTGTCTCCCAAATATGAACAGGGAGGAAATGGAAAGCCCAAGCATAGGTTGATATGGCAATCAGCAGGTTAAAACACCAAGAGGTAGTTGGAAGAGTCCAGGAGGGTCGAGTAGGCCTTGGGAGGATTGAGCCACCCCTGTTCTGTTCAAAGGCCTCCAAAGAAGAACGGAAAGCCTTGGTGGTAGCAGAGGTGACAAGGACTGAGATACAGCAGGGAAGCTGGACGACATGGGAAGATGTCACAGAAAGACGCCTCTCATGCTCTGATCTGTGGAAAATGCCCCAAGCAAGGCTGATCTTCTTGATTAGAGCCACCTTTGACACCCTACCTTGTCCCAGAAACCTTTACCAGTGGTTTGGTGATGAGACCTGTCCACTTTGCAGTATCAGCAATGCAAGCCTCAAGCACATCCTGTCGAGCTGTAAGATAGCTCTGTCCCAAGGCTACTCTAGGTGCTGAGGAAGCTGGCAGAGTCATGCAGACAGGAGGCCAACAGCAGACCTCCCACCCCAAGGAGAAATACGATTCTGTACACAAGGGCTGGAGAAACCTTCATCCACCCTCACCAAAGAATATCATCAACCATTCTTAAACATTCTATCACCTAGGAGTGAATGGACCATGAGGGTGAACCTGGGGAGGCAGCTCCAATTCCCCAAGGCAATTGTAGAGACGTCGCTCCAGCCAGACTTGATCATGTGGTCAGAATCATGTAAGACCATTCTGTTGGTAGAGCTCACAGTCCCTCTGGAGGAGGGTTTGGAGACTGCCAATGAAAGGAAGCATTCCAAGTACGTGGACCTGGTGGAGAGTTGGTTGATAAACAATTTTTCTGCTGCTTCTGGGCTTTATTTAAATATAAAAAAAGTTAGCTGCTTGCTCTCAAACATTGTGATGTCACATCATCTGGAATATTCCTGTAAAAGACACTATTAATTACCTATGTATTGTCATCACTAAGAATGAAGAAACCAGATGCCATTTAAACTTTGACCCAATTATTGATAAAACTCAGAAAGAATTAAGTCTCTGGCTACAAAGAGATTTGTCGTTGAGAGGCCGTATTTTACTATATCCCGTCTTACATATGCTGCCCTATCACTTGATATATTGTTTGGCTTTACTGACTACCCTCAGGAAGAAAAACTGCACTTTTACATGATTAATGTTATATTACTAGTTGCCAAATGGCATATCCACAAATGTCGCTATACTAACCGAAAACCTTTGTTCTCTATTTTTGAAAATGAGGTCAAACAAAATATCAAAACAGTGAAGCATTCAACTAACGCAAAATCCATTAAGACCTTTGATCTAGCTTATGTGTTTTCTTCAATGTCTTTCTGTAATTTGTTGCTATGTGTTTCTAAATAAAATAAATACTGTCCTTGTTCCATATCCCCCTGGCAGTTGTTATAATATAATATAATATAATATAATATAATATAATATAATATAATATAATATAATATAATATAATATAATATAATATAATATAATATAATATAATATAATATAATATAATAATACTGTATGTCTTATTTGTTAATAAAAAGCATTAAAAAAAAGACCTGGCTGACGTGCCGTTTAAAGCCATACTCTGCAACTTTCATGATATTTGCTCTCTGTCGCCCTCTTCAGGCTTGCCGCGCAACATCACTGTCGTAAAATCAAATCTCTCTGTCGCTCATAAGAGGCATGTTTCAGTGGCTATGGGATCAGAACAGTATCACCTTGAAATGAAACTGAAAAATTGGCATTGAAAAATATTATTGTAACTGAAAATATTAATTTTGAATCGGCCGGGAAGTGCAAAACAAAATTACAATAACCTGAAACACTTTTACATTTTTACCGAAACACATTTACAAATGTACCGAAACACATTTACAAGTAGGGATGGGTATCGTTAAGGATTTATCGATACTACTACTCTTAACGATACTCCTTATCGATCCGGTACTTTATCGGTATCCTTATCGGTACTTCTTTTTTGAAAGACTAAAACAAAAGGGGAAAAACACAAATAATGAACTGTAGTTTAAGAAATATTTTTTTAACTTAGATAAGAAGGAAGCTGTCGTTCAAAAATATCCAGCATTAATTAATTGTAAGAATGAAATGGCAAACTTCTGTCCATGCTTCACGTGTTTGCTTTGCATACAAACATACATACCTTTTGTATCTGATTCAGGGCTCGTTGTTGCTGCAGCACTCAGACGGTCAAACACCGTGCATCTTTCAGTTTGGAGTTGTTGTATTTTGGCAAGGTGTTTGGTCAAATTACTTGTGTTCTCACCTTTGCAAGAAAAGCTTTTATTACATATGTGACAGCGTGCATTGTCGGCATCTATTTTCGTAAAACGAAGCCAAATTTTGGATCTTTTCGTTTGCTCTGCCATCGTATCTGTAAGGCGAACACACACTTGAGTGCGCAGCAGTCGCCACTCTGTCCCTGCAGCGTGTGTCCTTGTTAAGGAGGAGTGGGCTGCAATACAGTGTTTGGCTTGTGTTTATATCTCCTGCAAAACATGAATACGACCTTAATTTTACCGTTAAGAGGACCGATGAGGCTGAAGCTTATCGGTCCGGGTGGACCGTCAGAATCAGCACCGGGGCCAATTTAATACCGGGTTTTGGTACCCATCCCTACCCATCCTTACAAGTTTACCGAAACACTTTTACAAATTTACCGAAACACTTTTACAAATTTACCGAAACACATTTACAAGCTTACCGAAACACATTTACAAGTTAAAAAAAGAAACACTTTTACAAGTTTAACAAAACACATTTACAAAGACATGACTCGGAAGTGATACTGCAGGGATAAGGTTAGGGTCGGGACAAGAACAAAGTGGTAACAGTAATGGAATCGATCCTGCCAGCACCTCAATCTGCAGAGATGTTTTGTCTGTTTTTCCGAATCTATTTTCAAGTTTTAGGGGGAAGTGGTCTAATGGCGTTTCTGATATCTACTTCAGATTAATAGTTTTTTCTGCGGTAGAATCCGGCTTTATTTAATTTCGATTTCACGGTCCGCAAAGACAGGCGGACACTGTGAAGGCGTTCCATCATGTCAACAATCACACTGTATGAGTGGCCTTCGTTTAAATACTTATCAAAGAGTCTGAAATGTAACATCCCACCATCTCCCTCAATTTGCCTGTTAGGAAATTTAAATGATGTCACCATGGACACAAAGTCAGTTCTAATGGTTCACATTGCCTTATGCATAGCTAAGAAAACTATCCTCCTGAACTGGAAAAATAAAAAAGCTCTTAATATTAATCAGTATAGAAATCTCTTGTTGGACCATAGTGGTCTTGAGACGGCCTCTGGCTCCATATCTGATCAATCTCTCTGGGCTCCTTTGATCGGCTCCATCACCTAGTGGGGGTGGGGGGCACTTGGTTTTGTCGTTTGGGACACTGTTGCTGATGTGGGAGTTTTGGGGTTGGAGGCGTCCAGGGGGGACCCCGGGGGGTGGGATCACTGGGCAGATGGGGTGAACTCAACCTGGGTGTCTAGTGTCTTTTGTGTTTTGAGAGTAGAGCGAATGTCAGGGTGGGTTTAGTTCCCCTTCTGGGATGGGGCTGGGGGGACTGCCTTGGGGTCCGTGGGGCTTTGTGGTGCTGTGGCCGTGGGCCCCGAGTCGAACGTGCCATGGCCTCCCTCCCCTGGTGGATCCCGTTGCCTATTGGGGTCAGTGGGGGAGCTGGCTCCCTGGGAAGACATTTGGTCTCCCAGTCCTTCCCTCCCCATCCCTGGACACCTCTGTCCACCCGCTCCATCACTTTACCACTCATATAGGGTCTTGAGGCATGGGCACATCACTGGGGTGCAAGGAGGGGCTTCCCTCCTCACTATCCCATGGTGTCCTGGGTCCCAATTTTAATATACAACTTAGACACTCCCACTTATAACATTCCCACGCGACACATATGTAGGGGATTTGGGGTGGGCACACTTTTCGGCATCCAGAGGGGGAGCGGTTCAATCAGCTTCACCTCTGGTGCCGGTGCCCACTGTTAAACCACATATAGACACTGAGGGCTCGGGGTGGGGGTTGGGGGATGTGTGGCTGCCTTCCCCACATCCCACCCCTCTGTTTTAAATGCACATTATAACAACACGGGTCCGGGGGCTGGTGGCTCTACTGGGGCATCGGTACCTGGACCTCGGAGCATAAAGTGTGTATGGGGTGTGTGAGTGAGGGTACAGCGTAATTTTTTTGGGGTGTCTTGGTGAGTCAGTGAGAATGTATGGGTTTAAGAGGGAGGGAACGTATGACTGTGTCTGTATGTCTTTGTCTACCTGTCAGGTTGGATCTTGGTCTGCCCCCTCGCCTGGCGCACCTCAGGCCTTACATTTAATGGGGGGCCTATTTCCCCTCCGTCACTCCCCGCCGGTGACGGGGGCCCCTGCCTGCCGGTGCATCGGTGGTCAATCCGGTTCGGACCTGGTGCGTGCCTGGCCGGGCCTGGGGGGGGCGGTGTGTCGGTCGGCCGATGCGCTGGGCCGATATCTTCCTTTGGTTGGTTGGGTGGTGCCAGCTTGGTGGCTCGGCGGGATGCGGATCCGGCGTCTCTGCTCGTTTGATCACCTGTTCTGTGCGCACCGTGCGTGGCCCGTTCATTGGCGGGTTGGACCGGCCCTGGCCCTCGTTGGATGCCTGGTCTCGGCGCCCTGCGTTGCGCGGGATCAGGACCCGGGAGCTGGTACAACTTGGGTGTCCAGATGCTGGCTGAGCCCGGCCTGGGGATGCTGTCCGTCCCCTGCGGCTATCGGTTGGGCGCTGGGATGTTGGTGGTGGGGATTGGCCTAGGGTGGAGGCGGCGTGTGGCGTCCCTTGTCGGGTCCCTGCTGGGGGGTGGGGTGCCCCTGGGCCCCGGCTCCCCCGGTCCGTTGACCGGCCCGCCCTGGCGCGGCCGGTTGTCGGCGGGGCCCGTGGGCTCGTCACTGCTGCCCCCCGGGCCCCTGCATAGTGGCCGCTGGATGTTCCCCTGGGGTTCTCCTCTTTGCTCCTCTCTTGGGGGATGCGGTCGGCCCCGCCCGGGTCCGCCTGGCGCTCTGGGGGTCCTTTGGACGTCTTTGCTCCGATCTCCTTCATGTCTGCATCGATTCCTGGGAGACGGATTGATGTCTGCTCACACCAACTATCGAACACTCTTATGGAGAAACCTTATATGCACCAGCATGCTAACACACACACATAGATGTGGGGTCTCTGGTGTTTAAGGAAATATTCTTGGGCTGATGTTATCATTACTAGAGCTTGATTAATCGGTATCATGAGTTTTTCTGTGACATTGTTGTTGTATTTTTATATCTATTTTTGTGTGATGTGGTTGTTTAGTTCTTAGTTCACAATGTTTGGTTTGTTTTGTCGATGTTCCTTTTTCTTGTTTTGTTTTTCCCCCTCTCTCTGCCGTCCTGTGGGTATGGAGGCAGACTGCAATGTTTTCCTGTGTTTTCTTTGTTCCCCTTCCTCTCTTTTATTTTCAAATCACCCTCTCTCTTGACTTTTTGTTTCCTACCTCTCTTCTTCATCTTCCTTCTTTCTTCTCCTTAATTTTCCGTCTCTGTGTCCATAACATCAGGAAATAAAAACCCCAACAATTCATAATAAAGATTTTTCACACATATCAAGTGGAGGACTATAACAAAAGCTGTACTGCTCCACTTGTGAAAGTAAATCTGTTGGGCTTCTACTTGGTACTCAGACACCAATTCTGAGCTCCACACTGCCAAACAGGACACGTTTAAAAAAAAAAAAAAAAAAAAAAAAATACTTAACGAGGCAGTCCATAAAACCGACCTCTTCTCCCTCTCCCTTCTCAAAGTCCAAACTATGTCCACAATCACCACAAAATGTCCCTAAAACGTAAAAATAGATTCCTCAAAACATCTCTGCAGATTGAGGTGCTGGCAGGATCGATTCCATTACTGTTACCAATTTGGTCTTGTCCTGACCCTAACCTTATCCCTGCAGTATCACTTCCAGGTCATGTCTTTGTAAATGTGTTTTGTTAAACTTGTAAAAGTGTTTCTTTTTTTAACTTGTAAATGTGTTACGGTAAACTGGTAAATGTGTTTCGGTAAATTTGTAAAAGTGTTTCGGTAAGATTGTAAATGTGTTTCGGTAAATTTGTAAAAGTGTTTCGGTAAGATTGTAAATGTGTTTCGGTAAGATTGTAAATGTGTTTCGGTAAGATTGTAAATGTGTTTCGGTAAGATTGTAAATGTGTTTCGGTAAATTTGTAAAAGTGTTTCGGTAAACTTGTAAATGTGTTTCGGTAAGATTGTAAAAGTGTTTCGGTAAGATTGTAAATGTGTTTCGGTAAATTTGTAAAAGTTAAACCCCTGACAAGCGCCCGGAAAAGATCGAAGATTGAGAGCGACCGGCGCAGGAGCGCGCGCTGCGAGAGCGAACAGAAAGGAAGAGCAGTTCCGTTTTTTGGCTACGTGTCAGTCGCGAGTTTAAATTTCAGAAAATTGCATATTGCCTCTTTAATCCGTTTTCTCATCGTTATCAGGGACTTTGGAACAATGCGCCTTCCCGCACCAGGGGATGCAATTTTCGGCATGCATTAATTTCTTTGCATAACACCGGATGTAGAAGGGCGTGACTAGGCTCCCCATACAAGGCAGTTGTGCCGCATTCACAGATCACTATGAGATTTTTCCACTTGTACCTTTCAGAAGTATCTAGATCATTTGAAGTGCATTTAAGCTGAATACAAAAAATGTTTGATATAGGTGGAAATAACATCCATGAGAACACGCTTTCTAATTATTTTAGAATATATTCTGGTTGGAGAATAAAACCAAATTTTTGATTGAACGTTTATTTTCCCAACGCAACCTAAATGCAGCACCAGGCCGGTAAAGCGGACAGGACATCATGGCTGCTGTTGCATCCCGATACTACGGCGAAGGCGGCAGAGCAACAAAAAGACAGAAAACTGAAGAAGGCGGAATGACAACGGTGGGTTTTTACTGTTGCTTTTGAAGCAAATGTATCAGTGTTCGGAACTATTATAGTTTTGTTTTGTCTTAGGAAATAATTGGGCGTTAAAGATGTTGTATATCGGACGCTAGCTAAAACGAAAATGCTAACAGGCATTAGCTTACCTAGCAACGTTTACATAGAAATGTCGTTTCCTTGGTGCGTGTCCGAAAATCTGGTCAGCTGTTCCATTTTATGTTATAGTAAGATAACCAAAATATTATAACTGGATAAAGTTAGACTCGTCAGTAAAATCACAAACGTCACAACTCCTAAACATTTAAAAGCTTGTCAGATGCTGACTGCTGTTGATCAAATTAGGATCTTTTAACAAGCTTCAGAACCTGCTAAGAAATATCTCCCAGAGATAACAATTCATCTATTGAAGTTTATAGTGAAATGATTTGTTACCAACCTCAGTTCACTGTTGTCAATAATAGTAATAATAATATAAAAACACCCACCGGATGTTTTCTGAGTTTTAATCCTATTTTACATAAAACGGCAAACAAGCCCAGTTATTGGTTGCAAAGAGATTTACCTCCTAAAGAGCGAATTTGGCATTGTGTGAACATTTTTTAGGTATTACATATTAAGCTTTATGTTTTTACAATATATTTGGATCCCACGATTCTTTGGAAAGCCGATCTAATTCTAGAACTTTGTTCAGAATTACACTTTAGTCTAAATCAGTGGATTAAAGTTCCTGAAAATACAGATGAAATCTCTATGAAATGGTCAAACAGATGCTTCCCTCCTCTTCTGTGCCGACTGATCTGGCTTTGGATGTATCATCTGTGGGTCTGTTGGACAGGCTTGTTTCTCTTCTAGAATGAACAGCAACAACCATAACGTGATCATACATCAATATCACTGGGTAGAGCAATAAAAGAACTTTCAAGTGATACCTGGTTAATATGTTCTGGTAAAGAACGAACAGCGTTTTAAACTTGAAATTTCACAGGGGGTGCATTTACAAAAAAAAATAAAAAATCAGATTCTCCAAAAATTAAATCTTTATAAACTGCAAATTTGAGTTAATCAATAAAGTAAATTTATTGCCCAGCCGTACATCCAGTAGCATGGTCACAGTTCTAGTGGTTGAAGCACAAATATTAACGTTGTGGTGTTGTTAAACAATTATTTAATTTGCACGTTAGCTATTTTCTCTTTGTGGGATATTCAGCATCTGGACTGGAAAATTTGGTGCTCATCTGTAAGATTGGTGTTGGTAAATAAAGGTGAGGGAGATCTCCAAAACTATACTTTGCTTTTATCCTGCAGTATTAAAATCCTACTGATGTAAATGTACTTATCCATCATTATGAAACTATTATAAAACCTTTTCTTCTTATTTAACCTAGTATGAGTATTTACCCAGTTTCTGTTGTTAATGACGGTTAATTTTTGTTCTTTTTCATATTTTTGTAAATTGTCTTAATATATTTTGTGTCATAAAACCACAGGGACATTATTTAGGTGTTTGTTTTTTCTTTCCTTCCAGGTTAACATGGATTTCTTAATATAAATCTCCAGTCAAAGACAGGACTTGTTCTCTTGCACAGAATTCTGTTACATGTTTTTAAAAATGAAAAGTATTTTTTTTCACCCTTTTGTTCTTAGGAACACTATGATGACCCTCACAAACCGCTACCGTCTTCTGTGGTGCACATTAGGGGATTGGTGGATGGTGTCATGGAGGCTGACCTGGTGGAGGCCCTACAGGAGTTTGGGACAATCAGGTAATAGCAGATGTTCCTATAAGTTCATTACAACAACAAAAGTTTTCTTGCTTCCAGGTTTAAGAGAGAAAAAAATCTTCAATTTTTTGACATTTGGAAATGATCCTTAACCAGGACAGTTTTATGTTATCTGTTGTGCCAGAAACATGCATGAAGAGCATAGATGTAGTCTATAAACATTCTCATTATTTCGTTGACATCAAAGTAAAAATACTGGTACTAACCTTTTATTAAAGTAACTCAGATTTCTCTTAAATTTATTCAACAGGCTTTCTCTAAGTTTGGACTGTAAAGTGGTTTCTGTTAAAAAACACAGGGCTTTTAGATTCAAGACTATCTTAAAAAAGAAAGACAAGAAACCTTTTTTACCCTCCTGTTGTGTTCACCTCCCACCCCTCACTTTAGTGTTCCCTGTCAAAATTAACCAGTCTATTTTAACTGCTCTTAAATTAGCACACAAAAAATTTCACCACCAAATTTTATTTAACATTCTTTAGCTGTGAACAATGTCTCAAAGTAGTGTTTAACATGAATTTATAGAAGTAGACATAAAATAACTGCAGTGAAAAGAGGACGTCTTCCACAGGTGATCAAGACAGACGGAGGGGAGGGGCTGTTTTGTGCAAGAGCAGGGAAAGGAAATGCAGCTGAACGAATACGCTTCATGTTTTAAATGGCGTAGAAAAGAGAAACGAAACACAATATGTGACGGTCGGTGTTGATTTTTTATTTTTTTTTGGTCGGTGTTGGATCTGTAGCGGTCGGAGTTTAATCTGTGGTGCACCGCCACAGATTCGTCTATGTGTGAGAGACACTGGAGAGAGCAGCCAGGGCAGAGGCTGGGGCTTGTACACACTCAACTGTACTGGCAGAGGCTGGTGTGCAGGGAATGTGCTGGCGCCGTTGAATAAGAGGAGTCCCCAAAGTTTTCTAGGAAAGGTGTCCTCTCGAAACTCTTCCCCTGATTCCAGGTTGGGTCAATGGCTGTCCACACCACATATGCTTTGAAAAATGAGACACATCAAGGATGTTATGGAACAGTGCCACAGGCTGTCATTCACTTGCAGGTACGAGTAAGCTGCAATAAAAGGAACAACAAATAAGAGATTGGTAACAACATTGAATCTGTTGTACACAAAATGCTATGATTCACATAAATAAAGGTAAAATGCGTGATTGATGAAACTTTACATTACCTTATCAAGGCAGTCAACGCCTCCTTTGTTCTGGTTGTAGTCCTGATCATAAGGGGCTTCCTGTCCTCTGTGGTGCTGCCAGCGGCAGTGTAGCATGCTCATCAGGATGACATCTCTATTCTTCTTGGGAACATATGACACAAGAGTTTGTGTCAGTGAAAGCACATTTTGATGAGAGTGCCCCCCTTCCTCTGATCGATACCAGTGCAGTGGGAAGTTCAGGCTTGTTCTTCCTCAGTGTCCCTAGTGTGGTGAGCTTTTTTGTTCAGCAGCTCCTGACCAAGAGCATATGATGTGAAGAAGTTGTCACATGTTATTAGGGATGGGTACCGAAACCCGGTATTAAATTGGCCCCGGGGCTGATTCTGACGGTCCACCCGGACCGATAAGCTTCAGCCTTATCGGTCCTCTTAACGGTAAAATTAAGGTCGTATTCATGTTTTGCAGGAGATATAAACACAAGCCAAACACTGTATTGCAGCCCACTCCTCCTTAACAAGGACACACGCTGCAGGGACAGAGTGGCGACTGCTGCGCACTCAAGTGTGTGTTCGCCTTACAGATACGATGGCAGAGCAAACGAAAAGATCCAAAATTTGGCTTCGTTTTACGAAAATGGATGCCGACAATGCACGCTGTCACATATGTAATAAAAGCTTTTCTTGCAAAGGCGGTAACAAAAGTAATTTGACCAAACACCTTGCCAAAATACAACAACTCCAAACTGAAAGATGCACGGTGTTTGACCGTCTGAGTGCTGCAGCAACAACGAGCCCTGAATCAGATACAAAAGGTATGTATGTTTGTATGCAAAGCAAACACGTGAAGCATGGACAGAAGTTTGCCATTTCATTCTTACAATTAATAAATGCTGGATATTTTGAACAACAGCTTCCTTCTTATCTAAGTTTTAAAAAAAATTCTTAAACTACAGTTCATTATTTGTGTTTTCCCCCTTTTGTTTTAGTCTTTCAAACAAAAAAGTACAGATAAGGATACCGATAAAGTACCGGATCAATAAGGAGTATCGTTAAGAGTAGTAGTTTCGATAAATCCTTAACGATACCCATCCCTACATGTGATATTCTGCCCTTGGAGACTGGTTGTCATGTCCAGCACAACATGCATGCCCTGGTGTTTTTCGGCCCTTCCAGTACTGGGTTTCCCCATGTATACCTGCATAGCTGCTCCTGGCGTTACATGCTGCCCAGATCTTTATTCCACATTTCCCTGGTTTTCTTGGAACGTACACCAAGGAACAGCGACCTCTGAAAGGAACCAGACGCTCATCAACTGTCACCTCAGGGCCTGGATTGTATATAAGTGGTAGGCACTCCACCCACCTGTCCCAACTGTTCCTGGTGGCAGCCAGTTTGTTATTTTGCCAGCGGACGGGTCGTGTATTTCTGTTTTCAAATTGAAAAATTCTTGAAAGGACATGAAACTTTTGTAAGGACACAATTGCCTGGAATATAGGCCTGTCAGACTCTGTATCTCACTCTGTATCTGTAGCCTCATTGTTTGAGTGATATACTCCTTCTACAATCAACAGACTTATGTAGGCTTGGAAGTCTACCAGGTCGATATCCCTCCAGGTGTCCCCAAACACACACTTCCCCTCCAGGTTTGTCATCTCCAGTATAATTCCCTCAATGGACTCTGGTAAAACTCGGTATTCTGCGTTGCGCGGGATCACGGTCACCTTGTGTCCAGGTGCTGGTTGGGCTTGGCCTGGGGATGCCGTCCGTCCGCTGCGGCTATTGGTGGGGTGCCCCGACGTGGGGCAGGGGTGGGGTGCTGGGATGTCGGCAGTGGGAATTGCCCTGGGGTGGTGGCGGCACAAGTCAGCCATTGGCCGGCAGTGGCCCCCTGCAGCGGCGGCAGTGGCCCCTCATCGGCCGATCCCCGGTTGGGTCCCTGCTGGGGGGTGGGGCGCCCCTGGGCTCCCGGTCCATGGACCAGCCCGCCCTGGCGTTGCCGGTTGCAGGTGGAGCCCGTGGGCTCGTCACTGCGGCCCCCCCGGGACCCTGCATTGTAGCTGTTGGATGTTCCCCTGGGGTTCTCCTCTGCGCCTCTCTTGGGTGATGCGGTCAGCCTTCGCTGGTCCGCCTGGGACTGCTGTGCTCTGGGGGTACTTCGGACCTCTGTGGCTCCGATCTCCTTCATGTCTGAGTCGATTCCTTGGAGACGGATCTATGGTTCCTCACACCAGCTATCGAACATTCGTATGTAGAAACCTTATATGCATCAGCATGCTCACACACACACACACACATAGATGTGGGGTCTCTGGTGTTTACAGATACATCCTTGGGCCGAGGTCATCATTACTAGATCCTGACTAATCGGTACGATGAGCTTTTCAGTGACATTGTTGTTGTATTTTTATATCCATTTTTGTGCAATGTGCTTTTGTAGTTCTTGGTTCACATTGTTAAGTTTGTTTTGTCGATGTTCCTTTTTGGTGCTTTTGTTTTTCCCCTCTCTCTGCCGTCTTGTGGGTATGGAGGCAGACTTCAATGTTTTCCTGTTTTTTCTTTGTGCCCCTTCCTCTCTTGTATTTTCAACTCACCCTCTCTCTTGACTTTTTGTTTCCTACCTCTCTTCTTCATCTTTCTTTCTTTCTTCCCCTTTATTTTCTGTCTCCGTATCCATAGTATCGAAAAATTTAACCCACAACTAATTTAATCCACAACAATTCATAATAAAGATATATATATATATATATATATATATATACACACACATACACATATATATATATATATATATATATATATATATATATATACATATATATATATATATATATATATATATATATATATATATATATATATATATATATATATAAATAAAATATGAGTGGAGTACTTTAGCAAAAGCCGTAATGCTAAATAAAGTAAATCTGTTGGGCTTCTACTTGGTACTCAGATACCAATTCTGAGTGCCACACTGTCAGAAAGGACACGTAAAAAGAGAATCTGTGGAGGAAGTTGAAACTTGGTGTTGCCCAGCGACAGCCCCAAAACATTCCAGCTCTAGAGAAGATCTGCATGGAAGATTGGGCCAAAATACCAGCTACAGTGTGTGAAAACCTTGTGAAGACCTACAGAAAACCTTTGACCTCTGTCATTGCCAACCATGGTCACTTTACAAAGGATTGAGGTGAACTTTTGTTATTGGTCAAATACTTAATTTCTGCACCATTATACAAATAAATTCTTCAAAAATCATACAATGTGATTTCCTGGATTTTTTTCTTTTACATTCTGTCTCTCACGGTTTAAGTGTAGCTATGATGAAAATTACAGACCTCTCACCTTTTTAAGTGGGACAACTTGCACAATCGACGGCTGCAAGATATTTGCCCCACTGTAGAAGGTAGGGATGTAAGAAATAATTGATATACTGATATATCGCGATATCCCCCCCCCCCCCCCCGATATTGTATCGATATTCAAAACAAAAAAATCGTGTTTTTTTTAATATATAAAAAAAATGGAATCATTAATGACAGTAATTTTTGTAGTAAAATTAAAAGCATGACTGGTAGTTTGTGGCTGTTGTCACCTTCTTTGTTCCAGTGGATCAACTAGATCTAGTAATAAAACTGAATGTGTTAAAGTATGAAACAGGTTGGAGCATTTAGAGTGCTGTGACAGTTTTCCTACTGTTAAATTGCGTTATAAAAATCACAATATATCGTCTTACTCATAGTATTGCCATATATCGTATCGTCTCAACTGTATCGCGATACATATCATATCGCCAGATTTTTGCCAATACACATCCCTAATAAAAGGGGTGTTAAGGAAAAAAAAAGCAGATTTGACATGCAAGTGGGCCCGCTGAACCCAATGTATGTGCATGGTATGAAAGTAAGGTATAAAAGTTATGTTATTAAAGTAAAAACTGATACCGATTATCTCCAATATGACATTTTAATGCCAATATCGGTCGATAATACCGAACATCCCTAATCTGTTCTAATCTTAATAGGATGTTTGAAACTTTAACACAATGGCAAGCATGGGAATTAAAGAATACTCCTGTTGAGATTTTTACAGCCTTCTTATTTCCTTTCAGCTATGTCGTCATGATGCCCAAGAAGCGCCAGGCGCTGGTGGAGTATGAGGATATGAATGGCTCCTGCAATGCTGTCACTTATGCAGCAGAAAACCAGGTTTATATTGCAGGCCACCCTGCATTTATCAACTACTCCACCAGTCAGAAGATCTCTCGGCCGGGAGACTCGGATGACACTAGGAGCGTCAACAACGTGCTGTTGCTCACAATCTTGAACCCAATCTATCCTATCACCACGGTAATCTGCACACAGATCCTTATTATTCATGTGTTGATGTGTGGCAAGTGAAAGCTTTTCTGTACGCTTACAAACTCGAGGAGGAGGAGAAGCTACAACCCCATCTAGAGAAAAACTTTTGTTTTTTGGCGGTGGGGTAGTTATCGTCCATTTATCATTATCGAGGTGAACGGCTCAAAATATCATGATATTGATTTGAGGCCATATTTCCCAGGCCTAGTTGAATGATGAGAAGTATTCCTAAAGTGATTTCCTAATTCCTAAAGGTAAATAAGTTTTAAAAAAAGTGTATAATTGGTTACACAGACTATATTACATAAATTTTAACACCCTATACATACACACCCTATATTTTACCGCACACTAGGGATGGGCATAATTAATTGACGATCGATTAATTGATCATTAAGAATTTCATTGACATTTTTTTTACCGATCAATTAACACATGTTCTGTTGCATAGAGTGAGTTTTGAAGGAATGCAATTAATTTAGCTATGTGGCAGTAATTAAACACTTTACCACACGAGGGCGATGACTGAAAATAAAACCCACAGGTCGACTCAGTTTCTTCGAGTTTCTGTGTATTTCAAAAGTAGCGTTGTCATGAAGAGGTAGCAGCAAAGTGTGGCGTGGGACCACTTTGACTAAAAAAAAAACAAACAAACAAAAAAGTCTCGGTTCACTGCCAACACTGCGAAGCTGTGTATAAGTACTTGAACACACCTCCAACCCTGGTTAGAAGCGGAGCATCCTGCTCTTGGTCTCAACCTAGCATCAAGTCAGTGTTAGCATGGAGGAGCCGAGATGCACAACGAGCAGAGAAACTTCCTCACAGATTACTTTCTGAGGGAGGCTCCGTCACCCCTGGGTTGCTCCCCTACAGACTGGTGGAAAATGAATGAAACAAGATTCCAGAGGCTTGCCAGGTTAGAACAGAGGTATGTGTATCACAGCGACGTCTGTCCCTCACAGCAGGTGATCTCAGTGCTGCAGGTCAGACGCCACAGCAGCCTGATGACCGTCAGTCTGGTCACCAGGCTGCTGTCGCTTCTGATCCCAGCGCATGTCAACATGCTCATCTTTCTCAACAAAAATCTGTAGACTGATGCTAAAGTTGTATATAAGTTATGGGTTCTTTTGTGTGTGTCTTATTTACTCTGTTAATGAGCCTAATTTATTGTTAGGTACGCTGATCTATTCCATCCTCTTTCTCGACTCTTTTTGCCAAATGTAACCCAAAACTATCAGACCTTTAATTATTATATATATTTTTTATTAAGTTATTGTTTGTTTTGGAGAAGAAGAAAAAATATGAGCGTCAGTTGTGTTAATGAGTATCGTCTTTAAGCTGTCGGCTCCGCTGCTTATAGCGCATATTTTCTTTGCCGCAACTAACGTGAATTAATTCCGTTTAACTTCCACAAGAGGTGTCCCACTTGTATTGAAGATCTCCATGAGGAAACACGCTATTTTTCTATTCTCAGCATCTGCTACCGCGAGATTCTGTCCAACTGGCTGAATATTACATTAGCATGAAAAATGAAAGCTCACAGCACTTAGAATATAATATAATGGTCAACAATTTTCATACTCCAAACAGTCCTTAGTGTTGGGAATATACGCTAATATTAAGATAGTGATGCATTTGATACATTGTGTAGCCCTACATTCAGCCCTATTCTATTCTGCCACAAGAATTGCAAGAAAAACTGGGTAAAAGGTTTTTCTTAATAATATAGACACACTCAACTTTTAATTAGTTTGGCTGTAATTGGTCATGTGGATAGCTCATTAAATGACAGAAATTCTGTATAGAAATTCTGTATTTGATTTTACTTTATTTTCTGTGTGTGAAGGAGAAACAGTACTCCTCTATAATAAGGAGGCTGAGACAGAGCGATTGTCTTGCAAGCAAGGGTAGCAGCTCATGCAACCTGGTACTTGGAGCGTCAACTACAAGGAGGCTGCTGCCCTGCTGGGTTTATTTATTCAAAGTCACACAACAATGTGGGCGTTATATTCACACAGTTGAGGGCAGCTTCAACAGATGTTTCTTATAGATACATTATAGGAAATAGGGTATGAGATAGTACAGAGTGTTCTTCAGAGGGTGAGAACAGTAGAAGAGCAAGTATATTTAGAGAGAGACAGAGAAGAAGTCATACTCTGAGGTTATATGTAAGGCAGGTCATTTTGGTTATAGGATAGAACGTAAGCACTATATGATAACAGTAGTCAAGTAAATAAAAATCCTTCTAACACTGTGTGTAACTGCCGTTCTTAACCGATCTGGTTACATACCTAGAACAACTTTACATGCTAACAGTGATTTCTCACTTGAAGGTGCCAAATTAGTTTTTTTCATAAGAACTTGCTTCCTAAACATTTGTTGTGTCCTACAGGATGTCCTCTACACTATTTGTAACAACTGTGGCCCTGTACAGAGGATCGTGATCTTCAGAAAGAATGGTGTTCAGGCTATGGTTGAATATCCTTTAAAAACTACTAACTTTTTATTTGGCTATGATGTTTAGGAACTTTCTGCACCTGGATACCACACTGTCATATCTGAACCTCTCGTTAGGCCTTAACTTAAAGGTGCCACGTTTGATTCTGTCCAGAGTGCCCAGAGAGCTAAAGCCTCCTTAAATGGAGCAGACATCTATTCTGGTTGTTGCACTCTGAAAATTGAATATGCAAAGGTATGTGTATGTTACTGGTACTGTAAGTAACTAGTGAATAACCAGCTGCTGACTGAGTCCGATACACAAGCTTTCATGTTCACCATGCCTTCCTCTGCAACAGCCCGCACGCCTTAATGTCTTCAAGAATGACCAGGACACATGGGACTACACCAACCCCAACCTCAGTGGCCAAGGTAATGTGTATTCCCCAAACAATCCTCCTCCATTATTTCCTTCCTCTTCTTCTCTTATGTCACTACATAGGATGGTGAGGGGGGGGGTATTGCCTCTGTTCACAAAGGAATGTTTCACCATGCAGTTCAGCTCGGTGCTCAAAGGCAGTAGTCCTGCGATGCCATCAATCTATATGCATTTTCTCACAACACTTCAGGTGCAAAGTAAGGGCATGAGGAGCTGCCTTGAGGGCAGCTTGCGTTACAGGCTCATGCATGTGAAAAGTATGGAGCATCCATTGTAGCAGTAGAAGAAGATGCACTACATCTCACAAAGAATCACAGTCCCTGTAGAGCAGGAGTGTCAAAAGCCAGTCCTGGAGGGCCGGTGTCCTTTAACCTTTAGAGATGTTCCTGGTCCAACACATCTCAATCAAATGGTTAAATTGCCTCCTCAGCTGGCATTTAGGTTCTATGGGGTCCTGCTGATGAACTCATTATTTGATTCTGGTGTGTTGAAACATAGACATGACTAAAATATGCAGGACACCGGCCCTTGAGGACTGGAGTTTGACACCTGTGCTGTAGAGCATGTCACAGCTGCACAAGCTTTCAAGCATAGTGGAGATTTTCTAAAAGCTGAATGTAATCTGGTGAGACGTCTTGACGGGCTTATTTACAAAGGCCTCATGAAATGACACTGGAGATCTCAGATGCAGATTGACTTTTCCCAGAATTCCATCCATGATCTTGGTTTTATATGATGTTGAAATAAAAATCGCCTAAAGAACTCTAAGCCAGAGTTGGCTCCAATTACTAGACCAAGAATCCAACATCAGGCATTTCAAGGGGCCTTTCAAAGTAAAATGTTCAGTTTATACAAAACTTGGAGAAGGAAAGCTTTTGTAGGAGATGGAATTATTGTTAACCTAATGGTAAAATATTCTTTTAATCAGATATGTTTTAGAACCAAAACTATTTTAGCTGTTTAAAGTGTTTTGCTGCATTCTTCATTATCGTGCAGACCTCTATTCACAAAAGGTCCTATTCAGGCTAGAAGTTTGTTTTTAGCCCAGTTCTTATTTAGGTTCTTTAAACAGGATTACTGACACATAGTTTAGACCTGAATAAATGAATATTTACCTTTTTAATTAGTTTTCTTAGGACATAAATATATTAAAATCAAATTTCATTTGCAGCTTTGACTCAAACAGAAATATAGTGAAGTTCATCCAGGTGTTTCTTATTGTGTCCGTTTCTGTGCTTCCTACCAACCCAGAGGTACTCCTTGTGTCCTTACTCTATAACCTCAAACACAACGACCTTTACAGTTCCAACATATCAGCAACAACAGATATGCTCTATGGCACACATGGGGCACAGTGGGGCATCAAATACTGGAACACAACCTCAACTCAGTACTTCCTTAGTCCAACTTCATCATCATCCACATCTCCACCAGCAGACCTGGGAGTCATGTCATGGTTTTTGGTGGCGGACAGTAGCCACATTTTCATTTTAGAGGGAGACAAACACTCCCATGGTCGCCAGACAAACACCTTGCATATCCACCACAGTCTGACGCTGATAGATTGATAAGCACCTTCGGCAACTTCTTTACTGGCACAGCACATTTCATCTACAGAACCCTGAGGATTCAGCACTTTGACACAACATGATGGGGGCAGGAGTCACACTCTTGGATATTTTTAAACATTTTTTGGCCAAAACACAAGCACAGGGAGCAACAGAGGATTCAGACACACTCAGTCCGGCCAGGGAACAGATGACCACACATACTGGGGCAGTAAAAAACAAACAAACAAAAAAACAAAAAGAGGCTGTTCTCTCAAATGACATTACACCTCGTCTCTACCTTCCTCTTCTGAACACATGACCGCACATCAAGCTGAGCATCCAAGGCAACATGCAGCTGAGCCCCCACGACAGCACATCTTCATGCAGATATTCCAGATGACTTATTATCAAGCACTAAATGCTTTCACTTTGCAAGAGGTGACAGCTTTCAAAGCAGGTAAATAAAGCATCATTCAAGTACCCATTTTTACATGAGAAGAAATACCCACAGGGGGGCCTACGAAGACACAACATCAGACACCTGTCAAGCATACAAGCACTGAGGCAAACAGATTCCAAAGCTTTCCACAGTTATGGACTCTGGTGTTCTGTTTTCCCCTGTACCTTATTCCCTTTTTTCCCTCCTCTCTGTGCTGTTCTTGTGTTGTTTCTGCGTTTAGCTTTTCTTTTTTGCACTGGCCCATAGTGATGCCTCTAATGCCTCCCGTGTGATGCAGGTTTGGCTCAGTGTTTCTGTGGACTGACAGCCTACTCTCAAATGGTGCATTTGCCCTGCTTTGTGATCAGAGCACGGTAAGATGGAAATGAGCCTCTAATAGTAACTTTGAATACACAGCACCACCGATTGTAAAGCCAACACTGGACCTGTGGATGCACTTTTTGGTCTGGAGGTGGGATGCAAGGAAGGAAAGAAACAACAAAAGACTGAGGAAGAAGATTGATTTGAGGCTGGAGTCAGAGGTTGGAGGGTAGCATCCTTGCTGAAGACTGCCCCCTACCTGCCCACTGTGTCCTATGCTCCCTATGTGGTGCTGTAAGTACCTAATGAATGAATGATCTAATGGCTCAATGTTTATGTGATGTACTACATGAATATGCTTCTGACTCTAGTTTACATTTGGTTATCTCTGGTATTCATGAACCTGAAAGTTTTGTCCATTTGTTATTTATCATGATGTTCCTTGTATAAAAGGCAGTGATATATTTATCTCAGACAGATTAATCGCTTTGTTTTAGCTTTTCAATCTTTTTTGCATTCAATGGAATCCTGGAACTTACCAACACCTAATTAGCTGCTGAGTAGCTCTAGCAGTTGATATTGATTTCTCTAACTGATGAAGCAGAACTTAATTTTTCAGTGAGAGTTTCTAGTGCTGCCACTTTACAAATTAAATTATAAACGGGTCAATGTTTTGCTAACTTCAGGCATGTGCATACTGTATTTATAAATTAGAATATCTGAAAGAAAATCTAATTTATGTCTGTTAACGAATCCAAAGAAAATCAAAAGGTTCACTACAGCCAAAGTGAAATATTTCAAGTGTTTATTTTTGTTTTTGTTATGGCTTATACCTCTCCTAAAGAGAATAAGCCACGGAAACTGGCTGTTCAGAGACTGGCTCTTCAAGCATAATAATAGGGAAAGTTTAGTGGAAGAGGAAAGTGTGGTAGTGAAAGGTACACAACATGTACCAGTGATGATAATAATAATAATTTCAGCCTAAAGAATCAAAGCCCATTGAAGAGGTTTGGGGACTGCAGCTGGAGTCATGGATCAGCAGCCACACACAGATGTAACTAGAACACGGGCTAGTTACTCCTGAAAAAGACTTGACATCAGTTGGGTCTTACCTGGGCTTAGGAGGAAAAGAACTGGATCACTGCTCACTGGTTCAAAGTTATTCTTTCAAATGAAAATATATTTTGGATTTAATGTGGGAATCAAAGTCCAAGAATCTGGAGGAAGAGGGGAGAGAGAAAGAATGCACGCTGACTGAAGTCCAGCCAAAAGTTTCCAGTCAGTGATGATCTGAGGTTGTCATCTTCTGGTGTTGGTCCACTGGGTTTTATCAAGTCCAGTCTACCAGGAAATGTTGCCGAAAACATTTATGGTTTGATGATGTCATTTTCCAGCAGAACATGGCACCAGCCCACACTGCCAAAATATCTATATCTGCCATACTTACCACGGTGTCACTGACTGGCTCTCCAGGAAACCGGCCTGACCTAAACTCTACAAAGAAGCTGTGGGGTATTGGCAGGTGGAAGATGAGACCAGAGCCAATAATGAAGACTAGCAAAGAAAGCAAGCTGGGCTTCCTCCACACGTCATCAGAAACACAGGCGGTTCACCTCCATGTCACGCTGTATTGGTGCAGGAGTCCTGACCAAGTATTGAATACATATACGGTGTATGGACATACTGTTCAGTGGGCCCACATGTCATGTAGCTTAGAGCTCCTGCTGGCCATACCATCTGAATGTTGCAGCAGAAACGGACCCATCGACCAGGCAACAGTTTTCCAACCTGTTATTATCCACTTTTGGTGAGTCTGTGACAATTGTAGCCTCAGTTTCCCGTTGTTGGCAAATAGCAGTGTAGTCACCTGCTGCTGTAGCCTATAGGCTTCAGTTTGACAGGTTGTTCATTCACAGATTTTATTCTGCATACCTTAGTTATAACTGGTGGTTATATGAGCTTCTGTGGCCTTTCTATGCTTTCATATTGGTTGTGATCAGAGCAGCAGTTTTAGACATACTGCCAACAACCATGTCACCTTCAAAGCCACTTAGATCCCTTTCTTCCTCATTCTGATGCTCACTTTGGACTTCAACAAGTTGTCTTCACCACATCTTAATCCCTAATTACAATGAAGCTGCTGTGATGTGATTTGCTGAATTTCTATTTGTGTTGACAAGCAATCTAACAAGTATATATGATAGGTTACGTTAAGGTTTATTTCAAATACATTCACAATATAAACAGTTGACCTGCTCATTATGTTGTCTAGCTTCAGTAGTGTAAGGTTAGCAGGTAGCAGAGCTGATCGACTGTTCTGGGTTTACATCTGAATCAGAACCTGTTCACTTTTTTGATCAACCTGTAATGTCTCATATTTTTTCCTCTGTTAGTTTTAGAGATTATAATAATTTATTCTATGAAGTAGATTGAAATGAATAAAGCTAACTTCACCTGATTATAGAAATGTATAGGTGACACTTTGTAAGATACAGAAGATGCTCTGAATTCAAATTTATTTTATTTAGACAATTTTATTTCAAATAGCTTTTTTTTATATGATTAATCTTAAACAACACGTCGGCCATTACTCCATTGTTACAAACTTTTCAAGTCAAAGGGCTCAAGTCCAAATCAAGGACCAAGTTTTATGATTTTATTTTTTATTAAATAGTTTAAATGGATCATAATTGTGACCTGTGTCTGACTCAAGTTCACGCCTCTCTGCTTGAAAGCTGCTTTACAGACTTTTTTTTTTTTACATTTACCACAGTAACACTCTAAGGTTGATTTTATTAATTTCAAGCTATTTTAAGGAGTGGGTTAAATCCAAAATATCCTGGTGGATTTTAGGTTTTATTTTTGTTTAACTATGTTAACCTGACTAAATGTCAGGTTTTAATTTCTCAGAATGTAATGCTTCATGTTTTCTATCCTGGTGTTTTTCTTCCGTTTCTTCCTGGTTGTAAAAGCTGTTGTTAGTTTCTAATAAAATGGCAGGAGCTGTCTGTGGCATTGAGCCAGATGATCTCTTTCTGATCTGTTACCTTCACATATCTGCGGTGCATTGAAATGATCTGCTGGTGTGTTTAGTGTTACCAGTTTAATACTTTTCTTTATTTGGATTTGACATGTGTATGTGTACTTGTACAGATGCAGATGGTGAAGGCAATTGGAACATATCACAAGGTGTGTTTGTGTTTATTTTAGGAGGATTGATTAAGGACTCCGTTTAATAAATGCTTTAAACGCTACGGCCACTTAGAAATAAAAATCTCCATTATGTTCAGACTAGATGAGCAGACGAAGCCTGCAAACCTTTTAAACATGTCATTTAAGAAGCCAGGTTCCTCTGTTGCATGCACTTCACAAAGTTGTCTCATAGCATGCGATATATAGGTCAAGTGAAGCATCTGTGCTCTGTGCAGCACAAGTTGTTTGATGAGAACATTTTGACCATTTTCAGATCCTAATGCCAATCCTAACAAGCGCCAGAGGCAGCCGGCACTTCTGGGAGACCACCCACCTGATTATGGTAGACGTCCCTCTGACAAATTGCTATGAAGTGTAGAAGAATAGTTCCCACTGTAAAACCTCACCTTTACCTTTTTCCTTTTGTAATACAGGAGGTCCACAAGGAGGTTATCATGGCTATAACGATGACACATATGGCCCCCCTCCTGCCCACCGTATGGGGATGGGCATGGGGGGGCGGGGTCGTGGCAGCCAGCGGTACGGCGCAGGATATGCTCCGCCTCCTCCTGAGTACGGCCCTCATGCTGACTCCCCAGTTCTTATGGTGTATGGCCTGGAGCCCTCCAAGATCAATGCTGACAGAGTTTTTAACATCTTTTGTCTCTATGGCAACATAGAGAGGGTGAGTTGTGGAATATTATTTGAGAAAATGTCATCTCATCCTTACAGTATCATCACAGAGATTCAATATCTAACTGCATTTATTTAAGAGACAGGTAAAAATGTTCCTCCTGCAAAACAAACAAAATATGTGTATAAAATAAATATAAGTATGTAAAAATGTCCTAATATATGTATGAATATAGTAAGTTATATGTATTTATTTACTTTCAGGTTCCTCTTGTTTTCTTTTTCCACCCAGATGAATTGCTGTCATCTTGTCTTTTTTTTCTTCTGTTTTTGCTAACAATTCTTTCCAAACTGCTGAATTTATCCCTGTTGTAAACAAAAGAAAAGTGTATGAGCAGCAACAGGTGGGGGAGGGGCAGGTATGCATTAGCCTGCGCTCCATCCAGCTGGTCACTCACACATTTTCTCTTTTCTACGTTAAATTGTAGGAACAGTATGTTGGAAAGTTGTGGTTTTGAAGCTGTAACGTTTGCTTTACCTTGATCCTGTGAATCGGTCCTTGGCTGGTGCCTCTTCCTTAGATTATTCTTCTCCTATTGAACACATTTACTGGCTCTTCTTGCTTTCCAGTCCTTTTCATATTGATGTCAAAAATCCTTTTCATAGAAAGTTGTTTTTTTTTTATCCCCTATCTTCAGGTGAAGTTCATGAAAAGTAAACCTGGAGCAGCGATGGTAGAGATGGGAGACTGTTACTCTGTGGACAGGGCCATCAGTCATCTCAACAACACCTTCCTGTTTGGACAGAAGCTCAATGTTTGGTAAGAGTGGCTGATCAGACACATGTCCACACTGAAGCCTAGGTTGTTAAGAAAAATCTGTAAGTTGAGCAAAGAAAGCTAAAAAAGCCGAGGCCTGTCTCCATGTAGCGTGTCCAAGCAGCAGGCCATCGTCCCAGGACAGAGCTATCAGTTAGAGGATAACACAAGCAGCTTTAAAGACTTCCATGGATCCAGGAACAACCGCTTCGCTTCCCCAGAGCAAGCAGCTAAAAACCGAATCCAGCACCCCAGCAACATACTGCACTTCTTTAACGCCCAGCCGGAAATCACTGAGGAGACCTTCTTCCAAGTAAGTTATCTGCTAGATAAAGCCTAGTTTATCCTTCTCCATCAGACACATGCGGATCCACGGAGACGTTTTCCTTTTATATAGGTTCTTCTCAAAAAATTAGCATATTGTGATAAAGTTCATTTTTTTCCATAATGTAATGATAAAAATTAAACTTTCATATATTTTAGATTCATTGCACACCAACTGAAATATTTCAGGTCTTTTATTGTTTTAAAACTGATGATTTTGGCATACAGCTCATGAAAACCCCAAATTCCTATCTCAAAAAATGAGCATATTATGAAAAGGTTCTCTAAACGAGCTATTAACCTAATCGTCTGAATCAACTAATTAACTCTAAACACCTGCAAAAGATTCCTGAGGCTTTTAAAAACTCCCAGCCTGGTTCATTACTCAAAACCGCAATCATGGGTAAGACTGCCGACCTGACTGCTGCCCAGAAGGCCATCATTGACACCCTCAAGCAAGAGGGTAAGACACAGAAAGACATTTCTGAACGAATAGGCTGTTCCCAGAGTGCTGTATCAAGGCACCTCAGTGGGAAGGAAAAAGTGTGGCAGAAAACGCTGCACAACGAGAAGAGGTGACCGGACCCTGAGGAAGATTGTGGAGAAGGACCGATTCCAGACCTTGGGGGACCTGCGGAAGCAGTGGACTGAGTCTGGAGTAGAAACATCCAGAGCCACCGTGCACAGGCGTGTGCAGGAAATGGGCTACAGGTGCCGCATTCCCCAGGTCAAGCCACTTTTGAACCAGAAACAGCGGCAGAAGCGCCTGACCTGGGCTACAGAGAAGCAGCACTGGACTGTTGCTCAGTGTTCCAAAGTACTTGCATGTCATTCGGAAATCAAGGTGCCAGAGTCTGGAGGAAGACTGGGGAGAAGGAAATGCCAAAATGCCTGAAGTCCAGTGTCAAGTCCCCACAGTCAGTGATGGTCTGGGGCGCCATGTCAGCTGCTGGTGTTGGTCCACTGTGTTTTATCAAGGGCAGGGTCAATGCAGCTAGCTATCAGGAGATTTTGGAGCACTTCATGCTTCCATCTGCTGAAAAGCTTTATGGAGATGAAGATTTCATTTTTCAGCACGACCTGGCACCTGCTCACAGTGCCAAAACCACTGGTAAATGGTTTACTGACCATGGTATTACTGTGCTCAATTGGCCTGCCAACTCTCCTGACCTGAACCCCATAGAGAATCTGTGGGATATTGTGAAGAGGAAGTTGAGAGACGCAAGACCCAACACTCTGGATGAGCTTCAGGCCGCTATCGAAGCATCCTGGGCCTCCATAACACCTCAGCAGTGCCACAGGCTGATTGCCTCCATGCCACGCCGCATTGAAGCAGTCATTTCTGCAAAAGGATTCCCGACCAAGTATTGAGTGCATAACTGAACATAATTATTTGACGGTTGACTTTTTTTGTATTAAAAACACTTTTCTTTTATTGGTCGGATGAAATATGCTAATTGTTTGAGATAGGAATTTTGGGTTTTCATGAGCTGTATGCCAAAATCATCAGTTTTAAAACAATAAAAGACCTGAAATATTTCAGTTAGTGTGCAATGAATCTAAAATATATGAAAGTTTAATTTTTATCATTACATTATGGAAAAAAATGAACTTTATCACAATATGCTAATTTTTTGAGAAGGACCTGTACTCCTCTGTTGCCTGGGGAGTCTTGCAAAGCAATTCACCGCCAGGACAACAGGGGGCGTAGTCGTTTTCTGGGGAGGTTCTGCCATCGTTGCAGTCGTGTCTCTGATCATCAACAGTGTATTTACTTTTATATTTGTAAACTAAAACACTTCACTTGAACAACTTCTGCCTCTAAATACTTAAGAGCTTTTTGTGAACAACTATGAGAAAAATGATTTTTTACTGTTTACTACTGTATCAGACGCTGAACACTCAGAAACCATCTTATTTAAGACGTTGTTCGATCTGCTCCATGTCTGCTGCTAGTTATCTTCAGTACTCTGTTTTGTAAATGGCGGCGCTGTTGACCAATTTAAAGGAAGTGGTGTGCTGACCGATAACAGGCTTGCGCTCTCCGTAGCTTTTAACTGAGATTTTCAAATATTGGGCGTGTCTCGGTCACCCTCTGCTGGCCTGCTGCAGAGCCTTGGGTCGAAGGATGATGGCGCTGTTTGTCTCAGCTGATGGAGAAGTATAAACTAGGCTTAAGAAAAGTAACATCACCACTGCAGTAACTAAACCTGCTTTCAATCTTTCCAGATCTGCGAAGAACTGGGAATTAAGAGTCCTACAAGTATCAAGCTTTTTACTGGAAAGAGTGAGTATGGTTACCTTCTGCAGGTCTTGGTTATATTTCAGTATGTAATCCGTTCCAGCTGTGTGTATACTCCTTTTATATACCGGTAGGTGTATTTGGTTTAGTCAGAAATCTTTTAGGATGTTTTTGTGAATATACAGAAAGGTTTCTGTTTGCTTCTAAATGTCAGCAGTGAATGTGGTGTGAAGCGCTTTGGGGTCATCAAGACTAGATCAAGCCAGTGATGGCTGCCAGTCATTTCCACTTTTTGTTTTGTGCCTTTAATTTCTGCTCATCCTCTGATATAAGGAAGACTCTAGTAAATATCTACCAGCATGAGGTCCCTTACTTCTTTTTGATGTTAGAACTGGTCTTCCTTATCTGACATCATTTAGAAGAGCTGTTTTTCCCCGTCAGAGGTTAAACTGAAATAAATAAAAATGGTGCCGTGCAATGTTTTCACTCTATAACCATTTAGCTCTAAACTCATGAAAATACTTTAGCACCAAGAAGATAAACTTATACTCCAAGGTTGATTCAAAATGGTTGGATGTTCCTCAGAGTAGTAGCTCTTTTCTAGATCCACAAGTTAGTCACAGACTGAGAATCAGCAACAAGAAGCTCCAGCCTGGTCTAAAGTCGATCCTGTTTAACTTGTTTTAAGATTTGGCTTCTCTATTTTGCTTTAACGGTTTAATTCTCAGAACTCCTGCAAAGCCTGATTTGTTTTCCCTTCACAGTCGTGCAGTAAAGATGAATTATCCCTGCTTATCCAGCAAGATAACGTTGGAGAGGAAACACCAAGACACCCAGAGACTAGAAAAGAACCCAGGGTTGTTTCCCTCAGTGACCCTTTAGTCTAGCTGGAACTGCTTTTGAAGCCCACTTCCTGATGGCACTGGACCACAACTGTAACTTAGTCCTAATAAAATAAACCGCCTCTGCTGACCCAATATAAAACGCTTCTTATCTTCTTATCTCTGGTACTTTAGATGCTGGAACGTCTCATAGCTACAAGTTCTGCTTTGAAGGATCATTTTCCCTCTTCAGACTTTTCCTTAAAGTTAAGGTCATGTATTTAGAAGTGTTGATGATGCTTGGGTTGACCTAAAATAGGGTCATGATTCTATAAGATTTGATCAGAAACTAGTTCCTGTATCATCCCTGAGTTCCACCTGAAGTCTCAATATTGTGATCCTCTGAATAAATATTTGATCTCATTGCTTTATGTAGGATATCCAATAAAAGGGCTTCTCATTGAGGAAGAATTCCTCATTTAGATCAATTATTGATAGAGACAAAGCTTATCAGTTTAATGGATGAAAGTAATAGATTTTTGATGCATATCGTAGCTGATTGGGTACAGAAGGGCTGTGAACTGGTGATGGGGTGAATGACGCTGCAGCTCGCTGTGATGGAACAAAGAGAGGAGCTTTCCTGTCTGACTGGAGCTTGACTTTGCACAGCAGCTTCTCATGTGTTGAGCCAGGAACTCAAGGCCCAATTAGAATATCTTTAATGGCCTGAAAACCCAATTGTTCCTTGTTTTAACCTTTTAGTTTCTATTGGAAGACAAACAGCGAAGCTCAGAGAGTAAAGAGTTGAATTAGTCTTTAAAGGGATTTATCTGAAATAATCTTCAAACCCAGCCTGTAATCATCTCCTTTGCTATTACAGGTGAGCGCAGTTCATCTGGCCTGCTGGAGTGGGAATCCATCAACGATGCTATGGAAGCTCTAGCGATGATGAACCATTACCAGATGAAAAACCCCAGTAAGTTCTCCTTCCTGTTCATTTAGCTAAATGTTCAGTTCTACTCTATGGAGAGCTTTTCACCTTGTTTTCCTTCTGTCTCCTAGGTGGGCCTTATCCTTACACACTCAAGCTGTGTTTCTCCACCACACACCCTTCTAACTAACACGCTTTCCTTCATTTCTCTTGGTTTCTCTGCATAGTTAGCACAATTGTTTTGTCCTGTTTTGTTGGAGCATTGTTGACTAAAACTAGGATTTATGTGCTTTACAATATCTATCCTAAATTATACATTTTCCTGTTTGTATTTCATTTTTACTTTAACTGATGTTTTTTTTTTTCAATCAGTTCATTTTGTATATTCACAGTACTAAAACGGAACCCCAGCCCCATGTATCTGGTTTTTAAATAAAGTGATGTTACCACAATGTAAAGATTTCTGCTGTGTCTATTCATAAAATTATTTATTTAGTTCTCTCCCAGTCTAACAGCCGACAGTAGTTAACTGCAGGGTTGAGGAATGGATGGGCAGCAGTCATGAAGGTCAAACTCTGAAACATGCATTTAATGACATGCTCTGACCTACATTAACAAATGTATACATGGATTTATAAATAAACGCTGTACGAAAATGTTAGAAATGCTTCTTTTTTCTGAAATAGTTCTGAGACGTGTTTAGATGTTCAACCTGCTAAGTGACTGGAAACGGCTCCAACAGAACTGTCAGGGGAAATGATTGTCAAGAAGGTCATTGTGGCAGCTCACTGCTTCTTGCTACTTGTGCCTAAAATGTGGAGCAAGAGTAAAGTGGAAGGTTCACCAATGAAACCAACCATCCATCCATCCATCCATCATTCCATCCATCCGGTGAAACCTAGACGTCTCTTTAACTCCTCTAACTTATTCTTGGGGACAATGATGTGTTCAGGTTCATCTAAATAAAACGATGTCTTTGAAGATAGATTTACTTTTATTCAATCAAAAACCGAAACTCTTCTCCTAATTATTCTATCTTAGCTTACAGCAAATGAAAACCCAAAATGGAGTTTCTCACAAAATGTTTATCATGAAAGACCAATTATAAAAAGAAATCCCACAGCCATGTTATGGGCTAACTAGTGGGGACAACCAGCATTTATTGAGGATGACCATGACAGGTTATTGCTTGAAAAGCTGACTGTTCAGAGTGCTGTCTCCAAGCAGATCAGTCCTGAAAGGTTGAGAGGAAGAAAAAGGTGCCCACATTGAGTTAGACATTCCTGAAGCAGAGACTGTGTCAAAGGTGTCTGACCTTGGCTAAGGAGAACCAAAACTGGATTGTTGCTCAGTGGTCCTAAGTTCTCTTCAGGCGAGATTAAAATCTGAATTTCATTTGAAAAGCAGAGTGTGGAGGAAGAGAGGACCAGAACCCACGTTGTTTGGAGAGCCGTGCCATCATCTGGGTTTTCTGACCATACTGCCAGACAAAGATTTCAAGAGGAGCGGCAAAGGTAAATGAGGTGGTTGATTGGATATGCTACTGTGGAATATCGACCATCAGCAACAGTATCTTCAGTCAGAGGCTTCTTCAGATTCACTGCAAGAAGACAGACTGCTACAGCTTGAATGAAACACACACTCTGCTATGATCTCATGTATTTACAGGCTGATGTTACAAATTAATATTGTGCCATGTTTACAAATAAACTGAACTGAAATATTGGCAGTAGATGACCTTCACTGGCCCTTAGGAAAAGATCATGTAGGAATGTTTAACACGTTTCTCTGTGACCACTGGTTTAGTTATTGTTTTTATTATATTTTCCCCTCTATCTGATCTGGTAAACGCCACAAAGGAGACTAAAGTCCCCCCCACCACCACGTCTTTCAGTAGCTGCTGAAATATTCTCAATTTTTCTATCGAGTTCAGCGCTGCGGCGGCTTCGCTGTAAAACAACATTTCCCAGAAGGCTTTGAGCTCCAGCCGCGTAGGTGTTTCCGGTGTCTCATACCATTTTACTTCCTTCCACACAGAACGACACGAACAAACCCAAAAAGAAAACGTCGCTAACGTTGAGTACTGTCGCCAGAACTCGCCCTCCTCGCTGAGTGCGGCTCGTACTTCTGTCGGGTAAAACGTGGCATGTGGCGCTCGGTGTCCGAGGACTGAGAATTAGCAGAGAACCGCTGACCGTAACGCGTAGGCCTCCGAAGGAAGAAAGTTTAGTGTCGGGCCTGTAAACAACATGTCCTCCGCCTCGCAGCCTTCCTCCAGACGGCAGTGGTGCTACCTCTGCGATCTGCCCAAGATGCCGTGGGCCATGCTGTGGGAGTTCAGCGAGGCGGTGTGCCGGGGATGTGTCAACTATGACGGCGCGGACCGGATCGAGCTGCTGATCGATACGGCGCGGCAGCTGAAGAGCACGCACGGGGTGTTAGACGGCAGGTCTCCCGGTCCCCAGCAGAGCAAGCCCGGCTCGGTGGGGACCGTGGACACGGGGCGGCAGCATGCTGAGCGCGTAGACCGAGGGAGGGGGGAATACGGGGTGTCTTCTCGGCTCCCTAACGGCCTGCACCGGGCCGAGGACGTGGCTCTGTCAGACGGAAGCCGTCAGAGCCCGAACACCCGCCGGGTTGTGGCCGGTTCGGTGCCCGGGCTCCATAGCACCATATCCCACGCTTTGATAGCTCAGGGCTTGGTGGCAGCTCCCCACGGGCTTTTAGCCCCGTTATCAGGCTCCCGGACTGCCAGCGCCCCCATCGCTGTCTCAGCCGGGCCCATCATGGGGGATGGCGGCAGAAGGCAGGCGGTGGCTCTGGGTGTGGGTGCCAGCACCTCTGCTCTGGTGGGTATCGATCCGGCGGTGTGGAGGAACAATGAGGTGATGGCTGAACTAAATGAGGTGGCCAGAAACAGGGTGGAGGGCTGGCCGAACCGACCCAAAGCAGCCCGAGATGTGCTTGTGGCTCTAAGCAACTCCATCCCCTTCAACGTCCGCTTCAGGAAAGACCACAACCTCCAGGGCCGGGTCTTGGCTTTTGATGCCAGCACAACTCCAGAGTTTGAGCTGAAGGTTTTCGTCGAGTATCCTGTGGGCTCCGGGATAATCTTCTCAGGGATTCCAGACCTGGTCAGACAGATGTTCCGGGATTCAGCTAAAGATGCAGGTAAAGCTGTGAATTCTGGGCTGAGATATGTGGAGTATGAGAAGCGTCAGGGCACTGGGGACTGGCGTGGGCTGTCTGAGCTTCTCAACGACAGTGTGAGGATGTTTAAAGAGCCTCCCATCCCAGAGGTTCTGCCTCAGCCAGACCCAGTCCTGTCGCTGGCAGCAGCTTGCCGCCCGGCTCCAGCGAAGAGCACCACCAGACGTCGCAAAGCTTCTCCTGGCTCAGAAAACGGAGAGAGTGATGGGAGACCCGATCACCCAGCGAGGGAATCCTGGCCCCGGGGGGCCTACACAGAACCTCTGGCTGGCATGGCTGCTCCTCAGGAAGGTCCACCACGACTCCACAGCCAGCCCTCGCCCATCTCGGCTTTGATGGGAGTCACGGATAGCCTGAGCTCCAGTCAGATGCCCAGAGACAGCCCAGGCATGTCGGCGGCCCACTCCTCCACAGCCGGCCGCTCCACCAGCAGCAGTCCCTCCACTGCCTCCACCTCAGCCTCTCAGGCAGCCATGGGGCAGAGCATGAGCGCAGTGGGGCCGAGCAGCAACGCCAGCACTGGGGAGAGCACGAGCAGCACGCAGGGTACCCTGCTCTGCTGCACCCTCTGCAGAGAGCGCCTGGAGGACACACACTTTGTCCAGTGTCCCTCTGTCCCTCACCACAAGTTCTGCTTTCCCTGCACCCGATCATTCATCCGCAGCCAGGGTCAGGGAGGGGAGGTGTACTGCCCGAGCGGGGAGCGCTGCCCCCTGGCTGGATCCAACGTGCCTTGGGCCTTCATGCAGGGGGAGATCTCCACCATCCTGGCTGGAGATGGAGATGTGACGGTAAAGAAGGAGGAGTGACCCCTGACCTCTCCGAGCTGTCATGGTGAATGGTAAGATGAAGAGGGCAAACTGCCCCATCTAAAACCCTCCTCCAGTTCTGTGGTTACATCTGGCTGTGAAACCAGTTATGTATGACACGTTTATCAAGATGGAAAATGAATGAAATGCAAAAACTATTCCTACTGCAGCCAAAATAACAAAACAATGATTATTAGTTATAGAAATATCTCAAACACTTATTGAATTTTTATTTTTATACTTGGAGTAAAGTAAAAAAACATGTAGAACCAAAATGTAGTTTTTGGTGGCGGATTGAGCAGAACATGATACCTTATTTTTTTACAATCATTATTGTTGTCACAGGTAAAACCAGCCGAGGTTACCTGCTCACTTCCTAACTGTACTTGATCAACAGTAGTGGCTTAATGAGAGAGGTGCTGGTGTGCCTGAAGGTCCCTGGAAACGTTTCAGTTGGTTGCTTTTAGTTGAGGCAAAAATAATGAGAGCCTTCATTCAGCCAGCAGACCGGCAGTGCACAGCATCATCAGTGGGAGGAGTTTGTTACTCTGTTCCAGACAGGTGGAGAAAACTCAGGTGATCCACTCACTTCCTCTGGAATCAGATTGAAATAAGTTGAAGGTGTTGGAGTAGTTTGAGGGAACAGCTCTGCAGACCTGGGTGGGTGTACCTGACCCTGGCCACGCCCATATCTGTGCAGAACATGGATGTTCTGCTCGGAAGCTCTGTTACTGTCATCGTTCATACCAAGTTACCTGAAGATGGATTTATGCTCCCAGTTACAATGTCAGCTGCTCATCTTCTGGGTTGAGGAATGATGTGAGGGCCAGAATGAACAGTAAGCTGCTGCTGCTTCACACAAGAGAAGCTGCAGCAAAATCAGATTTATGTAGAACGTAAAGTCCTGTTATTTATATTTTCTGAGGACTGATGGTCGTGTTGCAGGTTGTAGTATGGTTCATCACAGCTTATTAAATATAACGATTAGTTTCTATATTCCCTTTCTATATTACTGAGCAGCTTGTTTCGTCTTTTTCCCTTATTGTTTCCTTTGACTGGACAAATATCAGGAAAACCATAGTCTCTTCCTGACTTTGTATAAACTTCCACTCTGAAAATATCCTGTGGAGCTGTGCTGTGGTGTGTTCAGTGACCAGGGGAAAAAAAGGTTTTTGAGCTTCTCATGCAGCTGAAACTGGCTTTCTGCTGAACAATCGCTCCATCCTTATAGAACATAAGATTGATTTATTAGGCGATCAGCTGGAAATCAGGGTTCCTACAGTCTTCAATAATCTGGGATTTATTTGCTTTCCCAGATTTCAGCTCATTAGTGTAAGAAAAGAAAATGGACATTTATTCAGTGCCATCCTTTAGTCGTCATCTTTAGCATCACAACTTGAAATGTGATCATTGATCTGGCTGTAGTGGCACAGTTAGTAGCACTGTTGTTGCCTTGCAGCAAGAAGGCCCACCGATATCTGCATGGAGTTGACATGTGTTCCCTGTGTGAGACGGTGAGCCATGAGGAGCAGGGTTGGGAAGCACTGAGCTACAGAACGGTGTGAGCATCCACCCCTCCCCTCCTGTAGTGTGAGAGTATCTGCAGCAGGGCTCCTGTCCATGAGGCCGTGGATGTTCCTCGCATCGTTCTGCAGCAGAACAAATTCAGGAGCAGCGTCTACATGCTGTCGGTGCATAGATCACACGGGTCCTCAGGCGCATCCATGTACAGCTGCAGTTCTTTATCAGGGACTCTTCTTGGTTTTCTTTGAAAATTCAAAATGTCCAGATTTTATATTCTAAGTCCTAAGTTGCCTTTTGTTAACGTTTTATATTTTTCTTGATTTCAGGGTTCCAAACCAGTCTGAAATGTAAGTATATTCCAGGTGTGTATAAACTTAGAACTGTGTATACTTTCTGATTCACTAATCATTCCCCCATCAGTTGGTCCACCTGTCCATCCATTTTTTCTATTGTCTCCATCTTTGCAGTCTATTTGCAGTGTTTTAGCCTGGTCACTGTAAGAATGGCTGCCATGAATTCCTGGTGAAATGTAGGATTTGTGTGTTCAAAGTAAAATCTGTTTGTATGGAACTAAACAGCCTGTTGTTGTTGTTGTCTGTCTCTCCAGGGGATCAAACACTTTGAAAGCACTTCCCTTTTATCTCGAGCAGAGGTCCACTTCGGCTGCATTTCATCATGTGTGCCTCCATCAGCAGAGGAAGTCAGAAGCTCCAGGAGGACAACTACACCAGGATCCGTTAGTAAAGACAGGAAACTCACCAGTGAGGAGGAGGAAGAGGCGGAGCCTGTGTGTCCAGGCTCAGATCAGCTGTTCTTCCTCGCTCCATGTGGCTGAGGCCTCATTCAAACAGCCCAGGACAGAAAGCACATGTTTGTCTGACAATCTGATTATTGTTTTTTTCTTTGTTCTAAATGTTGCGTTGTGTATTAAACAGATGCAGGACAGCGTTATTGATTGATGACTTGGCAAAACTAATGCAATTCTTTGGAGAAAAACCCAATGAATGTTGAACACAAAAACCCATTTGGTCCTTAAAGCCAAGGAGCATAAAAATGTAAGCCCACATTATGTCTTGTAGCTATTCTTCTGTTGTTTCAAATGTGAACTTCCTTTCAATATGGCTAATTTCTATTTTTGATACAATACAAATTTTTATGTATTTGTTTATAGTGATAAGAAGACCAAAGATGGCTTCATGCTCAGTGTAATTTTATTGTAGCTGTGTATGCTGTATTCACTGATAACCTCGGCATCAGTCACTAATTAGTCCATCTATCACAGATGTATGCTTGTTTTGTCTATTTACTTTTTGAATTCTGTGTATAGTAATTAGCATCACATCCAATGGTTAACCCACACACTTATGTGATCTGAACAGGTCAGTTCTACAATAAAGAACTAAACAGGAGCTGCCTGACTCCTTTTGCTGCTGATTTCACTGGATTTAGAGTCCAGGTGGCTTTTTGGGAAACTTTATTAAATGCAGACAAACATTAAAACCAAACATCAAGAAGCTCACAGTGGCGCTGTAAACATGCACTCTGTCCAAATAGAGGGACACACTGTAGCTCTATTTTTACACATGCTGACCTAAAACAAGGTCAAAGTGGTCCTGGGTGATGATATGCATCTCCATGCAAGAACTGTTCTCTGTCCCACACCTAGATTACCAGGGTTCACTTTCTCACTTTTGTGGCACTTTAGAAAATTAGAAACTTTAAACCTGATTATGTGGCCAAGGAAATGCGGACCATGACCAGCTATTCCCTAAATGAAATGCTTGTAAACGCCACAACCCTACACTTTAGCTGGAGTGTGAATGTGTTTTTATATAAAGTAGTGGTATAGTCCTCTATCTTTATTTATATACATATCTCATATCTGTTTTATTCACACCATTTGTGTAATTATAGAAAAGATAAATCTGCAGTGGTGGACATGTAAGCCTGTTAGATGGGGCAGCCGTTGTGTCCCAGGGCCTCCTGAGCACCCTTCAGGGTCTCTCTCTTCACACACTTCCAGTAGCCAGAGATGCCGTTCTGATGCTGCACCTGCAGTCAGCAAACAGAGTTCATTATGAGCCTGAATGTGTAGCCTCTCAACTAGCAACTTGTATTTTAATATTTAAATGTTGTGTTCCGATAAATCCTGGAATAAAAGTCAAACACAATTTTAAGCCAAAAAAGTTTCATAAGAACCACCTTGAACTTAGATTATGGCACATTTTCACATTGGGATCATTTCAGTCATAGATTGGCCCAGTCAAAGTCCAGACATAGTCAGGTTTTCAATTAGACTGAGCTTGAGCTATTGGGTAAAGAAGAATGTAACATTTGAGTCTTCAGTCTGGTCAAAGCTACTAGAGACATAACCCACAAGACTCCAGGTGTTACTAGAGTGAAATGTGGTTTCATAAACTATTTAGAGAACCATTACATTTCCAATTAAACACTACCTTGTGTAAAATACTATAAAATCACAATTAAATGTATTAAAGTTTGTGGTAAAATGTAAAGAAAGTGGAAAAACTTGAAGCAGTATGACTGTTTTTCTAAGGTGCTGTAAAGTATTAGATAGTGATAAGTTATCTTTAAAGAAGACAGACTGGAGCTATCCATGTAGCACCTTTAGCTCCCGGCCTCTACAGCTTTAAGACCTTTTTTAGTCAGTCTGCACAAAAACAGCTGATCAGACACATTCAGCATAGCGCACACAGGAATATAACCTCCTCAGTTCCCCAGAAACAAAGAGGTGAAGTGGGGGGGGGGGCTTGATCTTTAGCTTTAGTCAAGAGGTATAATTTGGATGTAGAACAACCTCTGACCCATCTGGTATGTACTGTACATAAGGTCCAATAATCCTCTTGGC